>DWQW01010695.1:0-11949 GCA_018249695.1 Heliconius erato demophoon
CTCCCTTGCTTTCAATAGCCGCAGCCCAGCGATGGGTAAGGTAAACTAGAAGATCACCGGTTGAGCGACCATGGCGAAAGCCATATTGTCGGTCACTAATCAATCGGTGATCCTCTAGATAAACCAAGAGCTGGCTATTGATAATGCTCTCCATGACTTTTGAGAGCAGGGAGGTGATAGCAATAGGCCTGTAGTTAGATGGATCGGAACCATCGCCTTTCTTTGGTATCGGGTGGATAAGAGCCCTCTTCCATGAGTCTGGGACAACGCCGACAAAAAATTTAAATACAAGCTTGTGCATTTAAAGTTTTCAATAAACTGCGACTGCAACTTTTAATACACGTTGCTATGGCAACGTATCGAAATTTCTTAAGATAATATATTACTCCCCCTAGTGAAATACAACTTTCGTATAATATACAGATACAGGCCTAATGCGCCACGATGGTGTAAGCTTGGATAAATGTCCTACAAAATTGAATATAAGAATTTAAATTAAAGCTCTATTGGATAGTCTAACAAGCCAGCTGAGCCATACATTCACATCCTACCTGTCGGAAAAATTCTATACGATTGTTGGATTTTCGTTGACATTTTCTAAAGAAAAAAATATATGAAAATTTACATGTTTTTTCAGCTTTACACGGTATGACGCACACAATAGGTTAGGCAGAGGGAAACTAGTGCTATGACACTCTGTTGCCCATTTTCCGCCGAATTTTGAAGGTATTGCGAGTTAAGTGGTGGAACTCAACGCCGCGCTTAGCACAACACCAGCGAATAAAAATATTTCATTTCATAACATAACACACACACACACACACATACACACACACACACATACACACACATACGCACTTTGTGCACCTATACCTATACCTCAATAAATAATAGGCAAAACTTAAGAACATCAAAATTTTGTTATTATAGTAAAAAAATATATTAAGCGAGCTTACATTGTAAACGCTCAATGAAACTTACAAGCTAGGCCAAAATGATTAATTACAGAAATGTATATCTTAAAAAGATCTAAGTAAAAGTCCGTAGCGGTAAAAATATACGACTGGACTAGTGGACTTTTGCAGTCTTTAGTTTTTCAAATTGCTTCTATTTCTAAAAGGGATAAACTTGTTCTAAAAATGGCTGGTGCTGTTTCGTAACGTTATCACACGTAAAAATAAAATATAATAAATTTTTCGATATTCGTGGGTTTTTTTTTTTGTATGTGAACTAAATTCTAAAACCTGGTTAATCATGTAAAATTAATTAGTAAATAAAGCATTTTTAAAAACCTGATCGAAAACTTTACCGTAGTTCGTGGTCACGGGTAGACTGAGGTGACGTCCGTCAATCAATTGACATTATTATATCAAACTACCACCAACAATTTCTTACTTCCCTGACATACTCTCCTCGATTTTTGCAGACGTATCTTGACCTCTGGTCCAGTATGACCCACGGTGGGTCCAAAGTGGTAGAAAATTAAAAGTAATAATAATTATGTCACTATCAGAACCCAAAATCATTTCGTGTACTGTACAATCACTGATAACGCTCAAACGACACACAAACAAACATAAATTACAAAGTAAACACTTAAAAAGTAATACAAACTCAATAAATTACATACTCATTCCAATGTCTTACATAAAGTTGACTATTTCTATGTATAAGAGCTAACATACTAAATTAAATGATGGCAAAATATCTTGGTTTGAAGCCAATGCAAAATGATAATAATAATCCAACGGTCGTTGATCCGTACGTAGTGAATTAAGACCGATATGAAACACACTTTAAAAGCGAAAATGGTAGGTAAAGGTGTGATGGTTTTGGATACACATCACTTATTACTTTTCTTTTCTCTACCTTGTCGCTCGGCGCTGTGTCCCGTATGTAACATTTGAGGAGAAGAAACCCCAATTTCTGGCAAAGTTTTGAGACAATTCGTATTGAGTGACAGAACTCAAAGAAGCGCTTTATCTTATTACAAAATCGAAGAAATTAAGATTATTAAATCGCCTGAGTGAGAATCCAAATTCACAACTTACAACGCATTATACATATTTATAACAAAGCAAATCCGGCATTAAGTTCACCACTCGACACGCAATGCCTGCAGAATTCGACAGAAAAATAGAAAAGAAAGTGTCTTAGCACTTAGTTCCCTCTGCCTACCGTGCTGTGTGCGGGATATGAGGAATAAAATTTCTCAAAAACATTGTGAAGTTAACAAAAAAGTTTTTTCTTTTTAATTTCTCACTAAATCTGGCATATCACATCTATCTAGAAATTAATAATTCTAATAAATTATTATTAGATAATAAATAGGCACAATTTACCCGAATCTCCCCTACTTTGTTTCCACAGACATACAATATCTGCATCTGGCGTATTTAATCGAGCGGGCCGTATCCAATTATACCCGCGCCGTGACTCGAAGGAACTTACTCATATAACATGCTGTAATAGATTCTATTATTGTTTTGCATGATATAACAATTTATAAATATGTTATTATTATTTTTGTGTTCTATATCAGATGTTAAGAGAAAAATTCGTAGCGGTTTCGTAGCGTATACTGTAAATGTGGGATGTGGACTCGATTCCAACTCAGGGGAATGAATTAGTTTGGAACCATCAACGTTGAAGGTTGAGGTTGTCGTAGCATAGGGGCGCGACGGTTCTGGGTTTTATTCCACTAATATATTTAATATTTTCATTTCTTCTCTCTGGTAAAGAGGCAAAACGTGGAGATTAGAGGGCTTTTACACTTGGTTTCCAGGTTTCCTGTGTGGATCCTGTTATGAGCGGGATACAGCGTGAAATATACAATGTCAATAATTTATTCTTCCGCGTTGGGATCGGATTCACGGCCATCACGTTGTGCCTACATACTAATATAGTAACTTAATATACTTTCTATACTCAAAATTTTAAATTATTCCTAAGATTACCCTCGAATAAATTACCTTTCAAATAAAAAAAACAAATCAAAGTCAGTTCTCCATTTTGGGACTTACAATGGCCCAGACAAACATACGTATACACATATACACAGATACGTCAAAGTTACAAAACTCCTCTCCGCTGTTTTCATTAAATTAAATCACCTTCACGTTGTATCCCGGACACAGCAGGATAGGCAGAGGGAACCTAGTGTAAAGACACTCCATTCCCTACTTTCCGCCGAATTCTGGAGGTATTGCGTATTGAGTGGCGCGAGGCCAGTCATGGCGCAGGGGCACAAAGTGTGACTGTAAAGTCGACTGGTTGTGGGTTTTATCCCCTTTTAAAAAAATATTTACATTTTTTTAAATTTCCTACTCGAAGAAATTAAAAAAATGTAAATAATTTTTGTATGTATATTTCAATTCAACTTTTTTATGTTCATTTCTTCGCTCTGGTGTCGAGGCAAAGTGCAGCGTTGACTTCCCTGTTTTCATCAGGAACTAAAAAAGGAAAATTTGTCATTCTTAAAATATATATTCCATTAAAGTTTAAAGATATCAAAAACCTCCAATTAAACAGTACAAATTGAAGCTACCTATACATAAAATATATAATATACCTACATATAATATATAAAAGTATATCCCGGTCAATACTCCCAAAAAACATTAGAGTACGTACAACACTTCACAGCCAGGGATCGTGTTTCCGTAATTGCTAAACGTCCGGGACGCGCCACTTGCTCGTGACATGTGAGGAACGGTGGCTTTTAACTGTAGAAGATTTATAATATATGTCGAGTATATATATATATATATATATATATATATATATATATATATATATATATATATATATATATATATATATATATATATATATATATATATATATATATATATTTTGCTTCACGCCGTATCATGTACTTGTACATAGTAGAGTAGGTAGAGCGAACCTGGAAACCTAGTACTAAGACACTGCGTTCCCATTAAGATACTTACGTATCTTATCCCATAAAGAATATATACGTTTCCCACTTTCCGCCGAATTCTGAACGAATTGCATGTTGAGTGGCGGAACACAACACCGCGCTTTGTCTGGTTACCAGAGCGAGGAAACGAAAATATTCAATATTTCATTTCCTCGAGTGGGAATCGAACCGACAACCTGTCGCGTTTACAGTTGCACGCTTGTGCCCCTGCCTCACGACTGTCAATTAATACTAATATTTACTAAAATACACAGTTAGAAATATACCTTTTGTACCGAGATCACATATCTAACATTAATAATGTAAAGCTCAAGAGTTTATACTGGTACATAAAGAGCGGCGTTGGACTCTGCCATTCAACGTAAAATGTTTCGCAAATTCGGCGGCGTACACGAGACCGTCTGTCGTAATACAAATCAAAATCAAATCAAACCAGCTTCACGCTGTATCCCGCACACAGCAGGGTAGGCAGAGGGAACCTAGACACTCCGTTCCCCACTTTCTGCCGAATTCTGGAGGCATTGCGTGTTGAGTGACAGAACTCAACGCCGCGCTTAACCTCGACACCAGAGCGAAGAAATGGAAATATAAATTTAGGTAAATATTTCATCTCCTCGAGTGGGGATCGAACCCACAACCAGTCGGTTTTACAGTCACACCTCGTGCCGCTGCGCCACGACTGGCCACAAACCGGTGACTGGTATGTCGTAATACTAGGTTCTTTTTACCTACCCTACTATATTCAGGACACAGCGTGAAGCAAAAAAAAATAAGTAAAATAGAAAAAAAAGAGTGACTCATAACGGAATCCACTTCACTTCTTTTCATATTCCACAAAAGAATTCCAAATATTAATCGATCAAAACTTCAATATAACAGTACTACAATATGAATAAGAAAACGTTAAGATATTTATTATCTACCCTTGTCACTCCCTACACACCACCCTACAGCCCTACAGCCCTACAACCCTATAACCCTACAGCCCTACAGCCCTACAGTCTATAGTACAGCTGCCAATCCCTCATTCGGTCACCGACTGACAAGTGAAGTAGGTCTATACTCTATACTGAATGAACCGAGATGACCTCAGTGGGGCGGAGAACTGATTGTAGGTTCGATATCCGCTCAGAATAATATTTCTATTTTTTTTTTATTTTCCTGCTCTCATAAGGGAAAGCGTGGCAAATCCTCAAGAATTCAGCGGAAAGTCGGGAACTGAACTGTTTCAATAGTGACGGGGCTTAGCACTAGGTTCCTAGGTTCCCTCTGCCAGACCTGCTATGAAAAGGACGGCATCCAAGAAGCGCGACTTCTAGTTCATTACGTTCTAATTTTTATATGTTTTCTGAAATATTTTAGTGTGGAATAATTCTTTAAATGAAAAAAAAAATACTATAATATACCTTCCACATTTAACCAATACTACTTTCCTATCAATTTTCATCAACGTAGAGGGTACATGTTTACGGAACTCAACACTGCACTTTGTCACCACTTCACCGATAAAGCAAACTGTATTTTTAACGCCACGACGCGACCGGCGTCACAAAATAATTTTTAAATGCATAAGATTTACATTGTCGTATAAAAGACCGTATTCTCATACGCTTAAAAATACATTAGCCATACTCCTGAGAAACGCGACAATTGTCGCTTAAAATCCCATAGAGCTACTAATATTAAAATAAAAAATTCGTCGACGCAGCGTTATATTCCGCCACTCAACATGCAATGTCTCAAATTCTGACGAAAAGTGAAAAACAAAGTGTCTTAACACTAAGCTCTTTTTGCCTTCCGGGCTATAGAGTTCATACTTTGCTGAAGAATAAGATAATTTCATCTCCTAAGTCTAGGTCAGGTAAAGAGCGACGTTAAATTCCACCACCATGTCAATAGTGTCTAAATAGTGGGTTCGATTCCCGTCTAGGAATGGGAATGAGGTGCTTGTGGAAAGGAGCGTTTAACATTAAGTCCCCTTTACCTGCTATATTGCGAGATACAGCTTGAAGGAACCACCAGATACTCTCCACCACTTCAACTCCAGCAATTTTTAAGGAGATAAAAACAATAATATGTATCTTAAATTTTCTGAATACTTAATGTACTAAAACCTCTGTCTCAAACACAGACGACAGACTTCAAAGGAAATAACACAATTGATTGTACGCTGCGCGAGGGTTGAGGTTTCCCAATAAATAATGTGAGTTAAAATAATATTGTTAGAATTATCACGGAAATTCGTCTTTATAGAACTCACTCCCACTTGGCTGTAGATCCTCCCAGTTTTTTGCTGATATTTTTCTAAGTAACATGCTTGGTTTCTCATAGGTGTCTCGTGTTCGTTTCAATATAAATAAACTCTACATACTCATAAAGACAAATACGGAAGAGTGCTTTAACATTTGGGTTTTTTTTATTATTGAGTTGTTAGGGCGCCACAGATTTTTGTCATCCGTGTCGTTTTAGTTCTTGATTGGTTGTTAAAATCTTGGTTTCTTTGTTTTTATTTAATTAGACGTGACCATTTATATTTTAACGTTCTGCGCTTCTTTGTGTCAATATTCAGGTTTTGTGGTGATTGATCATGTTTACTGTGGTGCGTTACTTTTATCGTTTGGGTTTTCTTGAACATTTCATCAATAAATACGAAACTGCATATGTAGCCATAAGTGGCCTTCATGGCGCAGTGGCACAGCGTGTGATTGTAAACTCAACAAGTTGCAGATGAGTAACAAACCAAAGCGCGGAATTGAGTTCTGTTACTCAACACGCAATGCCTCCAAAATTCGGTCGAAAGTGGGGAATGGAAGTGTTTAAATGTGAACGGAGTATCTTAACACTAACACTAGTTACCCAGGTTCCCTCTGCCTACCCCGCTGTGTAGAAAAGCAGAGTAGGGAAAAGTAAAGTGAAAAGGTTCTTACTAGGCAAGCGTGCACAACCGTGGACCGCATCAAATATGATCAGGCGTGATGCGATCAAACGCAAACTTATATCAATTAAAAATATATATACATATATATGTATGAAATACAGCGTGAAGCTAAAAAAATGTTGCTATAGCATAAAAAAATTAATAAAATTCTAAATTGTATGGAAATTAATATAAAGATATTCAGGACTGTCATGGCTTAATTTCATTTTCATGAAGAGGAATGTATGAAATTTGAAAATATGTCTTACAAGCGGAACGTTCGCTGTGGCTGCCAAATTTCAACTTGGCGCCTGAAATGATGGCTGTGCAGTTTTGTAACAAAATATTCCTGAATAATTCGAAGATAAAATACTTTCATAAATAATAATCTTAAATACTATTTTTTTAAGCTTCAAGCTGAATTCCACACATATGTACCTAGTATGGTAGGCAGAGGGAATCTAGGAACACTAGTTACTCCGTTCCCACTTTCCGCCGAATATTGCGTGATATTTCGTGTTCAATTACAGAACTCAACGCCGCGCTTTGCCAGTTAGCTACCAGAATGACAAAACATTACAAATTTCTCTCCTCCAAGTTGGAATCGAACCCACAACCTGTCACGTTTACAATCGCGAGCTTGAGCACTATGCAACGACTGGCCTCAAAACTATTATAATATTAATAGGCCTAAACTACAACAACTTCACTACCACACAAACAGCTATACACAAACGTTAACAATGTTTACAAATACCCTTGTGTTCCCTGAATCTCGTCAGCCCACGTGGTTCACGGATATCCGGCTGTCAATCTTACACGTATTCACCGTGAGACGCTGATGTAGGGCTGCTCTGGAGTAATTACAGTACGGGAATAATAGAGTTTTGTTGTGGATAGTTATGTCATTATACAGAGAAATATATTTAGACTTATTGGACGCTTTATATAAGAGGTAGAGGCCAGTTGTGGCGCAGTGGCACAAAGTGTGACTGTAAATACGACAGGAAGTGGGTTCGATTTCAACTCGAGAAATATTTAATATTTTCATTTCTTCGCTCTGGTGACGTGGCAAAACGAGATGTTGTGTTCCTGGGGGGAGGAACGGAAGTGTCTTAACACTAGGTTCTCCTTTTTAATTTCATCAATGCTTCTGCTTCTTGTGTTCTGTTTTATTATATGATAAAATAATTTTATAAAGATTTAAAGGAAACCTAAATTTAAGACAGCCTGTCTTAACTTTCGGTCGAATTCTGGAGGCCTCGCGTGTTCAGTGTTGGAACTGAACGCCGGAATTCGCCTCGTTGCCAGAGCGAAGAAATGAAAATAATAATTAAATTTCCCTGAATGGAAATCGAAGCCACAACCTGCCACGTTTACATTCGCAACCTAGTGCCCATACACCACGACGTGCCGTAAATAAATATTCAGTTCAGTAAATAAATAACTTATTTACAACTTTTCAATGGTTTTCGCTACAAAAGACGTTGGTTGACTGATGGCTGAACAAATACTGTGAGCGTTTTCTTAATAGATATTTAATGTGTGCAGCCATATTAATTATTCAAATGGCTCCACTTAGCCTGAGTGAGCCACCGCCGCTACATCCCCCACCAACCCCCCACCAATTAGTATAAAATGACAATATTGTCACAATTACTTATAAAAGTTGACAAACTTAAGTTTTGCGGCCATATGCACTCAGTTTTGTATGAAATTAAGTACAAAAATGTAAGTTTGTATTGTTTTTTTTCTATTAAATAATTTTAAAAAATCACTTTTTGGATTTTATCCTTTATTTTTGTTTATTGTAAGTTCGTACTTTTTTTTTGTAATTTTATAACTACAGCTCCACGGGAAGTACCCAATAGTTTTTGGTTGCGGCAAATTTCATACAAAAAACAAACTGCAGTTTCAGTTCACGCTTTATCCCTAGCGGGGTAGTCAGAGAGAAGGGAGCACCAAACGCTTCACGTTCTCTACATACCTCTTTCAACTCGTCCACTGTCATCAACCTCTTCATACATTCCGGATTCCTCATTCCTCATTCCGGAGGGTCCTCATACTTTGAACGTGACCTTCCTGGAGATGTCTTCATAGACGGACAATATAATGATCCTATAAGGGTTTCGTTTTTACTATGTTGAGGTACGGAACCCTAAAAATACAATTTTAACTTCACGCTGTATTCCGTACGTTGCGTAGCCAGGAAGACAGAGGAATGCTAGGGCGTTCCGATTCTCCCGTCCAATTTTCGAAACAATACGTATTGAGTGACGGTAATAAATATCACCATTTGTCTTAGGCAAAAAAAGAAAACAATTCTCTCCTGGACTGGGAATCGAACCCACAACCTTAGGTTATAAACCAAGACTGGAACAATGCACCACGACCGACCAATATTACTTACCCATACTTCTATACATACCACAACCACAACTCTTTCCACCAAAATACCACATTCTATACATACATTTTAGTTCAAAGTAAACACATGAGAGGTCCCTGGTGTCTAGTTACAGCAATTAGGTAAAACGTTTCGCTTGCCGTGATTTAATACACCGACTGAGGGCGGTGACCGTGATATTAGGCTTGGGCTGCCGTACATATACTCGTGCAAAATAGTAGACTAGCGAGTAGCGACCTGATTGCGGCTTCGCCCGCTTGAACTACACTATTATTTATTGTCTAATCTAAATTAATTTCAAATTCTAATAAAAAAAAATTGTAGCAATTTTGTCGAACTAAACTTTAATTTTGTAATATAACTTAAATATGAACTGATTAAAATAAAACAAACACTAAATATTAAAGGAAGCTTGCCAAAGAACAATAGTTAAAACTGAATTTAAATCAGTTGAGTCGTCTTTGAGAAGTAAACAGATCAGTTTATCAAACAGAGGATTCGATTACGGCTTATTATCATTCGGCGGAAAGTGGGAACAGAGTGTCTTAACACTAGAGGTCCCTCTGCCTACCCTGCTGCATGCGGGATACAGCGTGAAGCTGATGAGTTCTATTACATTCATAAATGCCCCCAACAACAGATTTTCCATATACCTTCCATGAACAAACAACGATCAGTTACAATATTATTATATGTATAGATTGTTAGTTTTGAGCTTTGACATTGTGTTTTGAGCTTTGTATATTTGCTTTGAATATATATATCATAATATCTGAAGTAAGTTTGTCAAGTAATGTGAAAGTAAGTTTGTTTGTTACAGCCAAAAGCTCAAGCTAAAATTTCAAGCCAAAACTACACATATTCTTCCTAAAAATAAGCTTAAGCGAGCGAAGCCGCGTCTCTGGTACATCTGGTATATTATATAAAAACACGAATGCTTTCGTGATTTCGCGGGCGAAGCTCTAGTATTAGAATTATTTTGTGTGTAGATTAGATCTTTCTTAAAAGGTAATATCCCGTTACTTACCTTCCCCGATGACGTTTCCGGAAATCCTTTCTTAGTGATCTCTTTAACTACAACAATGTATTGGTATGTAGATATTTAAATTTTAGCTACATACATATTATATCCTTACCATACGAATTGTGACGCATGGGCACAAGTGTGTACTGTATACGTGGCGTTTGTTGCTTCGATCCCCAATCGAGGAAATTAAATATTTATTTAAATTTATATTTTCAATTCTTCGGCGCGGCGTTGAGTTCTACACGCAATTCCTATAAATTGGCGGAAAATGGGGAACGGAATCTTAACACTAGGTTCCCTCTGCCTACATACAGAAGTATGCAGTATACAGTGTGGAAATAAAAGAAACATACATTCATATATAGCTTCACGTTGTAACCCTGGCGACTATCCCACCAAATTTTAGTTTTCTAAGCTAAATAGTTTTCACTGTGCGTATCCTGTTAATCTGTCAACGACGGCAAAAATTAACAATATATGGAGGCGTAGGAACACAAGCGTGCTACTGTAAACAGTTGCAGCTTCGAGTCCCACTCGGGGATATGATGTATTTATTTTTTTTATTTTCTGTTTGTAGTGAGAAGGCAAATAGCGTTAAATTCCGGCATTTAAAATTTAATACCTCTAGAATTTGATAGATTCGAGATTTATATATATACAGACGTTACGATAGAATATACAAGACGTTGCCTGCAGCTGTGCGTAGATCTTAAGAATTAAAATGGAAAATCTCGTTTCTCCCTATTTCCGCAGGAATTTCAAGAAATCCTCTGTCAATGCCTCACTACATATTGTAATGTATTTGAAATACTTCAACATTGTAAGCTCAGCAAAACTATAAAATCACTCAGATTACCTTTATTATACTCAGATTACCTTTATATATACTTTGTCGAAAAATATTGACAATTTAAATGGAAAATATACTTACCTACTTAGTTTCACGCTGTTCGCCGTCCTGTTACCGGCAGCAATACGCTTTTCCACATTCATCTCGTATTATCCATCTTTACTGAACACTTCCCAAGCACACTTCATTCACTTTTTCTAATATCTTGCCATTTACACTAATCTTGCATTTCACCATTTCTTCATCTCTTTCAAATACCAGAACCTTTCAGAGTGGTGACTAATGCCTGCAACTCGCATTCTGATGATGCATCGACTCATCATCTGCGTATAACAGACAATTCCCACTCAAGTTTCACTCTCATATCACTTTGTTTCACTTCTTGGAGACAACTATCCATATACAAATTGAACAATCAAATTGGAATTGGAAAATATAGAAGTTACTTTTTCGTGTACTATATCAATATTCTCCTCTTGCAGTGTACATACAGAAGAAACGTAAAGCCAAATCGGTTTTAATCATATCCTATGGGATAAGATAAAAAAAGAAAAGAAAAAGACTCTCAAACTATGCCCAAATACGCCACGAAAATGTCTTAAATAATTTAAAAAAATATAAAGACCTTGGCCTTATAAACTTTTCAAATTGTTACAATTAATGTTTAAAAAAAAAATTAAAAATAAGAGAAATTCTAAATGTCGCAGTGAAAAACGCTCACTTGAAAGGAAAATGAGGGGAGCTATAATTATAAATTTACTGACGCGACTCACTTACTAGTACTATGGCTACAGTACAAACTTAG
>DWQW01010696.1:0-11947 GCA_018249695.1 Heliconius erato demophoon
TTCACATTAAAAATAAATATTTTAAATTAATATAGATAATTAGAAATAAATTTTAATATAATAAATATTACTTTAATTTCTAACTTTTTTAAAATTTATAATAAATAGAAATAAATAACTGGCAAACGAGAAGTATATTTTAAAAAATGAATATACCCGTAGATATCATTTATTCATTTGTATAATATAATTAAAATAGCTTCATAGTAATTAATGTAAATTATTAAATCTTTGTTATTATTTTAAAATTTCAGAAATGTAAAATAATCTATTAAAAAATAAAAATATTTGTTAATATACATATATAGTAATAGAGGCCAGTCGTGTTGCAGCGACACAAAGTGTGATTGTAAACTAGACTGGTTGTGAGTTCGGCCCCCTCTCGAGGAAATGAAATATTTATTGAAAATTATATTTTAATTTCTTCGCTTTGGTGTGGAGGCGTTGAGTTCCGCCACTCAACACGCGAAGCCTCCAGAATTAAGCGGAAAGTGGAGAACGGTCTAGTCTCATAACACTATGTTCCCACTGCCTATCACGCTGCCTATACAGCGTGAAGCTGATTTGATTTATAGTAATAAAAAGGCCGTCGTAGTACAAGGACACAAACGTGTCACTGTAAACGCAACGGTTATGGGTTCGACTCCCACTCCTATCCTATTTCTCAGTGGAATTAAATATTTAATATCTTCATTTCTTCTCTCTATAACGATGGGAAACGGAAGCGTCCTCACGGAAACGGAGTATATTAATTAACACTAAGTTCTGTCCATCTTGCTATGTGCAGGATACAGCTTGAAGCTAAAAATAAATAAAAATATAATAATAAAACATTTATTTCCTTAGTGAAGCGTCACGCTTGACATTTGTCGAGCTGTAGGTACAAAAATCAATGGGTGTAGCGGGCTAAATAAAATTTTCAAAATCATAATAATAATAATAAGGGCCCTTCGCCGGACTGACTTTATGTATTTACTAAGCTTCTCGGTATATCTTATTCACTATATATAGGACGATAAGCATATATCCAAAGATAAATATAGCTAGCATATAGCCAGGAATTTAAGGTAAATCTAGTATCAAGAGACTTCGTTTTTCACTTCCCGCAATAGTTCTAAATAATTTTATGTAGTGAAACTTAATACTCAACTCTGTCTTACTACAGCGAAACTTAAAATAATTAATTCCCTCGAGTGGTAATCGAGCCCAGAACCTTCACGCTTACAGGCCAAATCTGTCCTACTACGCTATAATGGCCTCAAAGTTTTACCAGTGACATATCAATGTCCTATTAAGATCATGTTATTTATAGAGCACTTAGCGATTTCAATGCAGATTTATGATAATTTATCCACAATAAATGTACTTAAGTGACCCTAAGTAATATTTATAGTAATAGTATTAATCAGTAGTAGAGGCCAGTTGTGGCGCAGGAGCACAAGTGTGTGACTATAAACATGACACGTTGTGAGTTCGGTTCCTCCTCGAGTAACAAATTTAATTTTTTCTACTTTTCAAAGTGGCATAAACTTTTCATATTAAGTTTCAAAATAAGGTTAAATGAAACCATATTTTCTTAAGCGCTGTATTCTGCACATAGTAGTTAAAGGGAACCTGAGAACCTAATTGTGACACTCCCGTTCCCCACTTTCAGGAGAATTCTCAACGCTCTGCTTTGCCTCGCTACCAACGAGAAAAAAAATAATTATTCAATATTTCATTCCCCCGAATGGGAAACGAAAATACAAGCGTCGCGTTTATTGTAGCTCTCTTGTGTCTCTGCGCTACGATGGGCTCAATGATCCTTCGATTCTTTTAAAATTCTTCTAAAAGTTTTTCAATATCTTAATTTCTACTTAATTTTTTGAAGTAATTAACATTCCATTTTTTTTAATAAGCTATGCTTTTTATGTATGTTTCAGTTTCATAATGAACGTAAACACTTTTAAAGTCTCTCTATGAATAGGTATGCATGTAATTACGTAAAAGAGTGAGGAATTTCGAGAACAAATATTCTAAAATCATAGAAACAAACAAAATAATGTATCAATGCTATGTTGTCATAAAAGATTTTGGTAAAGGTCAAATAAAAATATTTTGAAGTATTAAACTGTAATACAAAACAATAAAAAGAATTCATTTAAATTTTCTTAAAAAAACAATAAAATTTACGTGAACCAGGTCTTATTAAGTAAACGAGGCTGCGTCGTGTAAAACGTGCGCAATGAAGGAATGACAAATTATTTTACACACTTCACGGTTTATACTATGGATTTAATTATTAATAAGTATAACTATATTTTTGTGTAAAATATTATTATTAATTAATCTATTATTTTTTAATTTTACCTTATTAATAATAATCGTTAAATATATCGAAACTTACCACTCTCGGACACGTAGAATCATAAAGCCTATCATACAAATACTCCCGAGACTCATGATTCTTTAACACTTTAGGCCTTGTAACTTTACGGGGTTGTTTTCTATCGAGCTTTTGTATGAGTATTTTAGCCTCTCCGTTTTCACCGGTGTTACTGTTTTCACCATTGTGATCTTTATTTACTTGAGCCAAAACAAGATGGTCGATGGGGCATGTGTTGACTTCGTCACTCAAGCCAGGTAAGAGATCTTCATTTCGTGAAATAACTTCTAAAGTATTGTTAATAACTGTTTCCGAATTTTGTATAACACCGGGCGCCATGTTAACTTAATAGCTTTACACTTTTTGATTAAAATTGGTAAAATTAGGACGCTTAAAATTATAAGTACAAATGAGGCGCAGGCGCATACGCGGCGCACTAATCACAAGTAGGTGTTACCGGTGTATATATAACAGTTTTATCGTCTGTGACACGGTACTAGTTTGTTTTTAATATTTGCAAACAAAGGTTTGTATCTTAATATAATTAGTTAAGTTAAGGTATCAAAATGAAATAGCTTATCTGTGACAAGATACATAAAATCAAATATAAACAGGTGCTATTGATATACGGATCACTTAAAGATAATTTATTCTTTATTTTCTTCAGTTGTGTTATATTATTATTTTGATTATTTTCAATAGTAACTAAACTTTTAAAATACAATTAACTTTAGAAAAAATCAATACTTTTACACAATTAAATCATATTTTTCAGTTATATTTTTTGAGTGAAAATGATAGATTAAAAAACAACGAGTGCGTTTGAGAGATTGGATTTTTGAACTATCTACTCTGTTAACAAACATCAACATAAAAAAAATGTTTTAATTTTTTTTTTCGTAATATTCATCATATCATTAGATAGATCAGTAGCTGTCGATGTCAACAAAAAAAATTACGATTTTTTTAAACATTATTGAAACCGTCATGGCTTAGTTAGGCCTGTAAGTAATTTGTTCACAGTTGGTTCACATTATATTCTGATTAGATTTATAGTTTCATCTAAAAGAAAAAGAAAAAAACGGAACCCTTAGAATCCTCTAAGCGTTTTTTCCACTTTGTTGTCCGTCTGACCGTTTATCAAGACTTTTTATCTCGAGATCGTATGTAGGATCAAACCCAACGTTTTTGCTGCATTTTATATGAAATTCAAGTATTCAAAACCTATAGGATATTTCTCGTAGACCTACAATTATAATTATAGTTCTTTTCATACAAGTCTTGTGCATACAGCCGCAATCTTAAATTTGTCAACTATTATATTATTTATTGGTAATTAGTTCAGAGCTATCTGTGGGCGAGTCCGACTCGCACTTCACCTGTTTTTTATGGACTGAAACTGAACTGAACTATATACTGTATTCCGCAAAAAGCATGATAAGCAAACGCATCTTAGTATTAAGACACTCTGTTCTCCACTTCCACCGAAGTTTCGGGACGTTGCCTGGTTATCGGCGGAATTCAGCACCAGTTATTTTACCAGAGCGAGGAAATTATAGTCATTCGTTCCTCCGATTGAGAATTGAACCCACCGTCGCGCTTAGAGTCAGAGACTGTAACGCTGCACAACGACTTCTTCAGACGGTCAATGTCATTTGAATTATTTCAATTATTTACATTAAAATAAACTATAACTTGACTACACATGACTTCTGCAAGAGTTGGCTTTAAAAATATTTTTTTAACTTCGCGCTGTATTCTCCATATAGCAGAGCACCCAGAGGGAGCCTAATGTTAAAACAGTCCGTTCTCCACTTTTCACTAAATTTTAGAGGCATTGCGTGTTGAGTGGCGGAACTCAACGCCGCCCTTAAAAAATTATATATGAATGCAATTTTGTATTTACTATATATACATTATGTAAAATGTACAATATGAGTTCCATTCAATACAAATTTATAGGAAATGTAAAATATATTAGAGGCTATGGTTTACCGTCGAAGCGCAAGGCCACAAGCACGCGACTGAAATACGGTTGTGGTGAACCTTCAACAGTACAGTAGTAACAGTGTGTAGACATTTCAATTCCAATCGAAATGTCTTCTTTGGAGAATGAAATACATATAATATATTTTTATTCTCGTAACAAGGCAACGCGCGGCGTTGAGTTTCGCCGCTCAACATCTGCCGTCTTAATAGGAATGGAGTGTCTTAACACTTGGTGTTCTGGTTCTCTCTGCCTAACCCGCTATGGGCAGAATTCAGTGTGAAGCTAAAAAGTAATGATTCAGTGTCAGTTCAGTGTAACAACCTCTAACTGTAAAGACGATAGTAGTAGGTTTAATCTCTTGAAACTTGAGCCGGAGAAATAGAGAATCTAATTTATCTCCATCTACCCGCGCTGATAAGTGAGTGTGAAGTTAAAAAATATATGGACTATTTCTTATTAAAAGTTTTTTCTGTGAGCTAGATCTAGACAGCTTCGTGACGTAGAACATTACTTAAGTAAGAACGGTACTTAGGAACCTTATCGGTATCTATTTTTAGAACAGTAAGATAATAAGGGCACTAAATAGAGGCTTCAATTTAATATAGAATGAAGTCTTAAAATATACTAGATATACATATAACATGAATTATCTCATATTATAAATTAATATTGGTATCTTTTCCAGCTGTGACGTTTTTAATTATTTAGTAGGTAGATGGAACCTAGTGTTAAGACACTCCGTTCCCCACTTTCGCCTATTTCTTGAGTCGTTGCGTGTTAAGAAGTGGAACTCAATGCGTCATTTTGTCTACCAGAGTGGGTACATGAAAATACATTATATATTTCCTCCGAGTGGGGATCGAATTCACATCCAAATCGCGGTCACGTACAGCCGCCCACTGCGCCACGATGGATTATTTCCTATTAAGTTATTTACGAAACAGTACTTACTCCTGAATAATTTCTGTAAAAGCGTGAATATTTCGATACAATGTACAATTTTACGAACCATTTGGTTTGCTTTACGTATATGTGTTATTACTGATTTAAGGATACACTTTGTTATTTTCAATAGTTTTTGAATAGAAACTTTTAGAATATTATTTCAACGCCATATATACATACTTTATTTTTTTTTTCTAATTATTCTTTTTTAAAACCCCTCATTAGAATGTCGTTATTATTTTGAAGATTTTTATCAACAATTAAATTTTAATTCTCTCTTTTTATCGTAGGCACTAGGTCCAGTAATATGAACACTTGCTTATCACTAGGTCTGTTTCATCCACTTCATACTTTGTATAGAGCTAAATAAAATATTGCTAAAACTTTAAAAAATATACTATATAAATATATATCCGGAGTACAGAGTGTCGCAACACCACTCTGATCTCAAGGAAACGGAGAAAGCATAAAGTTAAGAGAAAAAATAGAAAAAATTGTAACAGTTACCAGGCAAGTCTGTCACTATAGAAATGTACATATCATTGTTATCTCTTATGCAAACCAGCTAATAGCGACTTTAGTCATGTGCCATACTAATAATATTTGCATTAAGTCATGCATTTCGATTCGAAATCATGCTGTTTACTTATGATTTATACGTTATAAAAACCTACTAAGACACGTAGGATAGACATAGATAGTGGCTTCGATTCCAACTCAACGAAATAAAATATTTTATATTATCATTTCTTCTCTCCGGAGTCGAGGCAAATCTCAGCGTTGAGTCCCGCCAATTAACACGCAATGCCTCCAGAATTGCGAAATACGCTCATTTTCAAATTTAAAACAAAGTAGGAAAATTTGGCAATAATACGATGTCACTTTCATGCTTGTAGTACATTTTTTAGCGTCATACTGTATCCTGCACACAGCAGAGAAGATAGAGGGATCCTAGTGTTAAGACAACCTGAATCTCATTGTCTGCCAAATTTGATTTCGTCGTGACGAAGGGACGGGGGTTCGATCTTTTCGATTCGATATTAATATTTTCATTTCTTCGCTCTGGCACCAAGGCAACAGTCCGACGACGTTAAGTTCCCCCACTCAACACGCAATACTTCGAAAAATTTGGCGGAAAGTGGGAAACGGAGTGTCTTATCACTAAGTTCCTTCTCCCTAATCTGCTATATCCGAGATACAGCAAGAAGTTAATAAAAATGTTAAATATAGTTCGAATGTTTCTGCAATGTTATTGTTTTTATAAGAAGTATTACTATAAGATTATTATGTTACTTTCAGACTGCCCGGTTCACGTTTATTGTTTATATTTTGCTTGCAATTCTATAAGAAAATGTTACATTACACACAAATGATACCATATAGAAGTAAACTCTATTATTATGGTCATATTTAAAATATTTCAAAAATGAAAATACTGAATGATAGCTAATAGCTAGTCGTGACATACAAAGTTCGCCTGTAAACGCGTTTGGTTGTGGGTTCGATCCGCATTTGTAGCATAAAGCTGATTTATTTGATTTTATTTTATTTATTTTATTTATTTGAATTAATAAAGATGTCACCTAGGTTTTATAAATAAACGTATAGCATTAAATTACACAGTGCTTTAAACAAGTTAAATATGCGAAAATAGCTTATATTTACTAAGATAAAAAAAACTATAAACAATAGAGATTCCGTTACCATAGAGTCCTAAATTATTAAAACACAAGCAATTGGTGGTTAAAATGCATAAAACTTCCTTTTACTTTTATTACTTTTTTTATTTATATATGCATATTTATACTTTTAAGACGTAATCATAATAAAAATTATGATAATTCAATCTTAAATACAAGTCTATTTAAATAAAAGTTTTAAAAGTAAAACTGTAAAGGTTCTATTAAAAACTTAAACACAGAAATGAACAAGGTACTAGAATTTAGACGACATCATTCACCAAGTTGTTAGTATGCAAAAATGTTTTAACAACTTCGCTTGCTGGATTTCTACAATTTTTTGAAAAATTAATTTTAATAATGTATGTGCGTTTGTAAATAGAAATATCAACAACTGCATACGAGGCAAAAGCGCGACGTTGAGTTGACATTCCTCCAGATTTCGGCAGAAGGTGGTGAAAGGAAGAGTATTAAAAAATGGAGTATTCCCAGGTCCCCCTGGTTCCCAGCGCGACGTTGAGTTGACATTCCTCCAGATTTCGGCAGAAGGTGGTGAAAGGAAGAGTATTAAAAAATGGAGTATTCCCAGGTCCCCCTGGTTCCCAGGTCCCCCTGCCTTCCCTGCTATGTGTGAGATACAGTGTGAAGCTAAAAACTATTGCATAACATTCGTCGAATGTTGTAGTTTATCAATTTGAAATCATACATTTTCGATCATTACATAACCAATGAAATCGATATCTAATAAAGCTTTATGTGACGGTAAATAATTATTAAATTAGATAATCGAGAATGTGTCACTGTTGATAGACCATATGGTCTACTCTACGATCCTATAGACCTGCTCTATAGCATGGTTAAATTAATACGTACATGTAGATAGACTCTCATATATTAATAATTATTTTTCTTATATTTACATGACCCAATACAACAATAGAAAATGAAAATTGTAATTTCCCCCGAGATGTAATCGAACTTTTATAGTCTCTTTTTTTTCAGCTTCAGAGGAGCATCAGGGGGAACCTAGTGCTAAGACGCCCCCTTCCTCACTTCCCACCGAATTTTCGAGGAATTGCGTGTTGAATAGTGGAACTCAACGCTGTAGCTTTAGCTCAGACGCTGTGCCGCTACGCCACGACGATCACTTTTTATATCAATAAAAAGTACCTGTTACCAGTGAAAACGACACAAAAAAACATGTATTTTTCATGAAATACGCAAAGTAGCTTCTCAAGTATTTATAGCACTTGGCGCTTCTAAAATATGAACAGCTCTACTACGGGTCGGGCGTAATTATTATAGCAGATATTCCTAAGGTTGCCCGTATAAATATTCATCGGATGTCCTCAGAGATCAAATGTGATTTTGGGTTTATCTTTAAGATATCATTCCGTTTTTACTTTTAAACAAGATATAACTTTCGAGGTTTGTTGAAAACTTTCCAAACGAATACGATAATAATAGAAGTAATAATTTTTTTAGGCAATTTGCATTAGCACTGCTACTTGAATGTTGAATTTAGGTGGAGAGCGGAGATAGAAGCGGAAGAAATACATCAGGATCACGCTGTGTCCTGCACACAGCAGTGTAGGCAGAGGTAATCTAGTGCTAAGACACTCTGTGTCCCACTTTCCTCCGAACGGAAGGATGGGAGGAAAAAAGTTATCAAATTTTTTACCACATTAGTAGGCGATTTTGTAAGTATTATAATGAATTAATATAAACATAAATACCTAAGTGCAGAATAGAGGGTGAATATACATATATAACCGTCACAACACAAGACAACCATCTCGTGTTTAGTCAGTCCAATTCCCGCTGCGCCATATTAGTTTTAATAATTAATAAAAATAAAAACTAGACCAATTCGGACTACTCCCAGATATATCATAATTTCGAAACATAAAAGAATAATTTTATAGATTATTTTATAAATGTCGTTGACGGAAACTAATAATACCCATATTATACAACAAATCAAGAACGTAAATATCAATAAAACACTCACAATAGAGTATTCAGCCTAAAATAAACAAGTGAGGCCAGCGTCGACCGCCACTTATTGACTGTAATAACTGACTGAATAATAGTCATAACAATCCCATTCCTAAACAAACAGAAAATATCTTTTACTATTGTATAAAAATATGTTGCGTCGTCGTGGTAGACTTTTATACAACATTCGATATAGATATTGATCTTACATTGATAAGGGCGTTATTTTATTATTAAATTTAAACGTAAATTTAAAAAATTGAGGCCGGTCGTGGCGCAGCGGCACGAGGTGTGACTGCAAAACCGACTGGTTGTGGGTTCGATTCCCACTCGAGGAGATGAATTATTTACTTAAATTTATATTTCCATTTCTTCCCTCTGGTGTCGAGGTTAAGCGCGGCGTTGAGTTCTGCCACTCAACACGCAATGCCTCCAGAATTCGGCAGAAAGTGGGGAACGAAGTGTCTTAACACTAGGTTCCCTCTGCCTACCCTGCTGTGTGCGGGATACAGCGTGAAGCTAATTTATTTTTTTATTTTATTTTAAATTTAAACGTGAGTTTACTTTAAAACTTTGATTGATTTCTTAATGTATGGCGTTTCGAGCGTGCCAGTTGAGCACAATTCATTTCGCTAATGTCACGTTGTATGGAAAACACACGAAGGAAATTGACCGGTAAAAAGAAATAAACTATACACAATTATAGAAAACATGTAATAAAAGAGATCCAGTTAAAGTACAGCCTTCACCTAGAACAAAACAAATATATATTTACAATATGTAAACAACATGTTAGGTTACTTTAAAACTTTACGCCCAAACATTGCTATATCGTATACTTTAAATGTCAAATTAACACGCTTTATAATATTTGTATAAATTTGGGTATCTATGGATGAGCTGGAATGACTTTGTATTTTTTAAAAAAATATTTAGACAATATTTCATGAATTTGTTTGTTTAAGAAAGTAGTTTAAAAAAAAATGTTTTTTGATCAAATAATCTACAATTTTCAGAAGATTTCATGTCAATGCCAATAATGTATGATTAAATAACATATACATCAGAGAACACAAAAAGGCCAATATTCGGTGAAAATACGTTTAATAATATAAAGATTATCGAATATTTTATTTCGCAAACACTAGGTTCCCTCTGCCTACCCTGCTGCGTGCGGGATACAGCGTGAAGCTGATTTTTTTTTGATTCACAGTATCATCAAAAGTCAGATGATGTATACACAAACACAAAACGTCACTATACAATCAAAATTTATACAAAGAGTACCTTTTTGATAAAATATGATACGAAACAATAAATATTTAGCTTTCCTATTTAATATTAAGCAGACTTTGTTGCTCGGTGATCTGTAAATTTATTTCTTTCTATAAGACTTTTTTTTATGTTAATATTTCATTATACATTCTGGAACGTCTCTTCGTTTCTATCTATACAGATATAATCTGTTTGTGAAAAAAAATAAAAAAAAATTATTACAGGAGCCCTTGAGGTGCAGGGACCAAATCGTGCTACTGTTACTGCAACTGTTGTGGGTTCGATTCACACCATGGAGAGTGAAATACTTATTATTTTCCTTTTCCCGCTCTGATATAAGAAAAAGCGCGGCGTTGAGCTCCGCCCCTCAAAACGCAATGTTTATCTAGAGATATTTTCCAGTAGGCTCCATATATACCATTTGGCTCCACATATAACATTTTATACTAAAGTATCTCGTATACATATATAAAATTACCGAAAACATTTGTCCAATACTACAATTGAACAACTAACACAAGTAGTAATTAACGTTGTAAATATTAATTAAAATATAATCACAAACGACTAAGCATACTACAATATTTACAAAGGCATTATAGAGCATGTTCGAGTAACGATACAAACACCATGTGATTTATGTAAATAGTCAGTCACTTCAGTGTAAACGGGGATGCGTAATTATTTACGCATTAGAGGCCTGTTTTAGATTTGTGATACTTAGTTAATTTTGTAAAGTTATTTATGTGTGTTTTTTTTAATTTCACGCTTTATCTCGCACATAGCAGGATAGATAGAGAAAACAGAGTGTCAAGACACTTTGTGCAAACCCTGCTTACTATGCACAGTGCACATAGCAGAGGTATGAAGCGTGCGTGTACACTATGTATAGTGCACATAGCAGAGGTTTGAACCTAAAAAAGACTCTCCGTTCTCCCTTGACACTAAGTACTCAATGTCTGAGTTTTATTAAAAAAAATCACACCATCACAGTGGGGTTAATGAAGATCTACTCGTAACTATGCACTTACAATGGGTGTTGGTTCGAATTTTTTAAGGAAAATATTAAGACAAAATGAGCCAGCCATTTGATTCCTACACCAAACAATTAATTAACATTTCAATAAAGCATTATAAATTAATATTTCATATCGTTTTAATATGTACTCAAGATATAATGTATATTATTCATTGCAAATCAATAAGGCTTTAGAGGCCAGTCGTAATGTAGGGGCACAAAGTGTGACTGTAACATCGACTGGTCGGGATTAGATCTCCAGAGGAGCAAATGAAATATTTATGTACTTTTATATTTTCATTTCTTCGCTCTGGCGTGGCGTCGAGACAAAGCGCGGCGTTGAGTTACGCCACTAAACACGCACTACTTCCAAAACTCGGTGGAAAGTGGGGAACGGAGTGTATTAACACTAGGTTCCCTCTGCCTACCCTTCTGTGTGCGGGATTTAGCGTGAAGCTGATTGATTAAAAAAAAACAGGGCTATACAAAATCCCAAAAATTTTAGACTCTACTTTCAAACATTTGACGACCAAAAATCCTTGATTTTCGTTAAGCAGAACACATTAAAGTGACAAAACCGCCGTAAGCAAGATCTAGGTGACGTAAGCACATGTCTAACACTCAACCCATTTCAAACAAAAGTTGGATACGTCAAAAAATCTTAGCTAAAAGTACAA
>DWQW01010697.1:0-11944 GCA_018249695.1 Heliconius erato demophoon
AAATATATACGTGTAATACATAATTAGCTTTATGTATATTTTATAAATATCAAATATCAACAATGGTCGTATTTTTTATTTAAAACAATCAAAAATTCTTTGACGATAATGTCGTAAAAAAAATCATATTAGAAGTCATTATAGTTGTCAATCGATTGTGCTTAGTAAATCAGAATCATGTTTTTTAAGCGGGCGAAGCCGTGGGCGAGCCGCTAGTCATAAATATTCCGGTAAACAATAGGAACTGTGCATGAATCGTAAGTACTGAAAATACTTTCAAGAATGGATTAAAATGAATACATATTTCTACAAAGTTGGCTATTTCTGTCAAATATAACTTTCAAATTTGATTCTTGTATGAGTTTATATTTTACATTGTGTATAGCTGTTTGTGATCTACGACGAAGTATAAAAATATATTGTAAAATAATACTTCGTACGGTACTTCGCCATATAAGGTGAAATATCTTAAAAATAGATCTAGCCTTACGATAAAAGAAATGCATAAAAAACTATGTAAAATGTATATTATATACTTAACAAAAAAGTATAATATTATAAATTTAATTTGCATTTACAAAAATAAATAATAATTTGCATCAAAAAGAACCTGCAACTACCATAAAAAGCAAAATAGATAGTAACCTATCGCACTACCACGGATCCACTACTCTACAGTCTGCACTCTGTTCTATTATATTGATCACATAAAGTGCAGGCGTGTTAATGTTATCTCGTAAATGACACATTATCGTCGTCCAGTGCCGCGATACGTGTTCATCTCGCGCGGACACTCGATACTGTTAGCTCCGATAAATGAAGTGGGCTGCAATTTATGTATTTTAGTTAATGGAGGCAAAAATAGTCAATATTACAAAGGCCAGATCGTGGCCAGGGAAACAAACGTGTGACAGTAAGCGCGACAGGTTGTGGATTCGATTCCCACTCAAAGTAAATAACATTGCGTGTTGAGTGGTTGGTCTCAACGCCGCGCTATGCTTCATACCAGAACGACGAAATGAATTTATTAAATATTTCATTCCACAGAGTGGAAATCGAACCCACGACCGTCGCGTTTACAGTCACACCCTCAAATTCAATTTTATTTTCATTGCAAAACCAAAATTCACTTATATCCAATATATAAACTTACTTACTATATTCATTATTTTATTCCCGACTGCTAAGGAAGGGTTATGTTTTTCGCGCGTATCTTGTATGTATGTAATATTCTTTATTACCTCGTATCTCCAGAACCCCTGAACGGATTTATATATTTGAGGTATCGTTAGATTCGTATTAGCAACCCAAGTGTTCTTAGATAGGTGACGTTAATAAAAAATAATCATGGCGGCTGTGGTACGCCATTGGACGAAGTGAAAAAAAATTTTTTCGTTTCGAATATTACAATAAGGGTATTCAAATTAAAGAGCTCACTTTCAGAATTTCAAAAAGGTATATCATAATTATTATTACCATAATAAATTCTAACAAAAAAATGAAAAATAAAAAAATATTTGTAAAAACAAAAACCCCGACTGCATAAAACTAGAAGAAAATAAACAAGCCCAATAGTTTATTAGGATTAACAGTGGGGACCTATAAGTAATTCTTCAATCAATAAAATCTTTACCAGGAACGGCGTATAATTTAAAGAGGTCCCGACTGTTAATCCTAATAAACTATTGGGCTTGTTTATTTTCTTCTAGTTTTATGCAGTCGGGGTTTTTGTTTTTACAAATATTTTTTTATTGTAAAGCTATTTGCCATAAATATACATACATATATTTTGCAACACAAATATGGAACATCCTTTGATCTAACGTTTACATAGCTCTTCTATATCCCTATAGAATTGATTACGATATTACATTTTAGGAAATCGCACATCATCATGCACGAATCTACATAACCCGCCTAGTGGTAGAGTAAAATGTGAAACTACAAAATATTTTTTATAAAAAATAAAAATTCGTTTTTATTACTATTTCGCTTACAACAAGATACTTCCTAGCTACGAATATTTAGTAATACTGCAATGTTTTAAGCCCATTGTGACCCTCTGATAATCTGACAAGGCCAACGCGTTGCATGCGTATGAGCTAGTCTACTAGGGTAGTTGTGGTTTAAGCCACGATGTCGGTCAAAATGTCAGGGTCAAAAACCATACTGTCATGGTATTTGGTTCCCCACTCGACGTGTTATGTTATGAAAGCTTCGGAGTGTCTTACCACTAAGTTCCCTTTTAAAAGCAAGATGATAATCGCAATATCATTGTTATATCAAAAAACAAATAATTGTACTGTTCTAGTTCTAGACCACTTTGCCACTTTACATAATGCGGCTGTAATAATAAAAAAACGGAGTGTTTCGACATAAAGTTATCTTTGCTTTCTAAAAGAGAAAAAAACAGAAAATAAGTTGTTAACAGTTTGACTAAATGTATCAAAATTTTAAAGGAGAGTTTAATAGTGATTCTATTCCAATTTTATGGTTCTGCGTATTACGCTGGACCGATAAATAACTAGTGGTGGTTACGTAGTAGTGTATCGACACACACGAGCTGCACGTTGTTTATGCAAAGATAACTAAATTGTTTAAAGTTTTATTTGTTTTACACTTTTTGATAATGCTTTTAAAAGTTGAGAAAGATTTTTTTAATATTTAGAAAAAATAAGTAAAAATGCAGTAATAAAATATGTGTATAATTGCTTATAATTTTATATGTAATTTTACTTTTTTAGTTTCATATTTAACAGGTATATACGTATTAGTAGTAAGTTAGTAACTTGCAAAATTTTATAAATTCTGTAAGTTAAAAATTGTCAAGTGAAACTGAGAGTTCGAATTTACATCGAACAAAAAGAATTGTCCATTCTTCCGTCGGTTAAGTCGAGAATGACTCATTAATTATAATATCATTATTGACTTAACATTTATCGTGGCTCTTAGTCTTATTTCACATTTATGTTATTGATGGGATGAAATATACAATACTTTTACAAGGACAATATATAGATAGTTATATTTACTTAAATAAACACTGAAGGCCATCGTGGCGCTCTGGCAAATGGGTGGACTGTAATACTACCGTTGTGGGTTCGTGGTTCGTATTTTCACTCGAGGAAATTAAGTATTATTATTTAATATTTTCATTTCATCATTCTGGTGTCGACACAAAGCGCGGCGTTTAGTTCCGTTTCTCAAGACGCAATGTCTCCAGAATTCGACGGGAAATGGGAAACGAAGTATCTTAACACTGGATTTCCTCTGCCTATCCGCTGTATGCGGAATACGACGATAAAAAAATATTGACTTCGTAAAAGTAAATCATAGTATCATACATTTAATACTTATCTTGCTCTGAATAAAAATTAAGGCCGTCGTGGCGCAGTGGTACAAACGAATGATTGTAAATGTCGGGTGGATTTGATTCCCACTTGGAGGATATATTATTTAATATTGTCGTTTCCACGCTCTGGTAACATCTCAAAGCGGCGTGGAGTTGGGAAGGAAATGATATACGCGGGATAGGTATAGCAGGATAGGCATAGTAAGGATTGAATAATTTCGATTACAGGGTTTATTTAAGGATAACAAGCTTAAGCATGTATTTAGAAGTTTTCAAAGTGCTTGAACGACGTAACTAATGACGTAACTTCGCGTCTCTTCCACATGTTACTAATACTGTTTAGAATGACTTTGTCAATGGTAATTTGTGTCTTCTGTCGTTACATCATGAAGAAGTTAAAAGTTTCGTAATATTGTTAGAGATGCCAATGGAAGCTCTTTGATTAAATAACAAAGTTATAAAATAAATTTGTCATCTTCTGATTATACGTTTATTTCAATATTTTTGAAAGAATGCAGTTTGTTCCATTTGTTTTACGAAAGTACGTATTTAAAGATTAAAATTTAAATATATTGATAGAAGTACTTCATTGTGATAGATTAATATAAGATAAAATAAATTACAAGAATTATGCTATTTAAGAAAAAAACATAAATACTAACTCCTGTAAACATAATTACATAATTGTAATATAACCATAAAACTACGATCGCAGGAGTATCAACGCAAAGGTTTAAAACAACTTTGAATTATAAATCCTATGCCAAATAACTATCCAAGAAGTCTACAACTTTCAAGACAAACGGAGAACAAAGAAACTGAAACAGATTCTTATTACTGTCTTCAGTACTTTAGCACTTTTAGTTCACAGTAAATTTATATAAAAATAATGTTTCATTGAATACTTACAGACACAGCGCGTCTCACTCAAACACCGGCGTCTAAGACCTCCTGTCGGTCCCTGCGGCCCGCATTGCAGGAGTTGAATTATTTATCAGTCCTCTTTGTACTTCTTCCAAAATCAACTATTTCGAACAAGTTTTCCGATTTCGACAACTATACAAAGAATATATTGTCGTGCTTTTGTAATAAATATTTGGAGAAATATACGTTTATTTAAAGGCTACGTGAGATTTTGAGATTTGAATATACGGTATTAATTATAGATATAATTTTGTGATCTCATTTGGTTTTTATGTATAAAATATACTGTAATAATTGGAATAAATTATTTCAATTCTATATATTATATTTACCACATCATATTTTTTTTAAAAATTAGAGCGTTAGCTGCGTGCTGTGCTGCGTGTGCCTCTGCGTCCCACAAAAAGCAGTGTAGGCAGAGGAAACCTAATAACGTGGACATTTCTGTTCCCCACTTTCTGAGCGAGGATCTTCATCTAATATTTCATTTTCTGGAAATTGAACCTGTGACCTGACAGGTTGTGAGTTTGATGTTTTGTACCCCTGCGCCACTATTAGCCTCTATTAAGTGAATTGAAATTAAATCTGCTGCACAATATTCCCTATTCATATATCTTATTCAACGAAAATACTTATTTTCATTTGAAAACATTCGAGATATAGAACTAGAATTTTCACTATCTACACTCGCAAGAATCTCAAGAACAAATTGAAAGAGTGCAAACAGAAAGGGTATCTTAAACAACCTCCACCGAGGTATCTATTTTCTATATGGAACACCGTTTCCCGCATTGCTCCCTCATGTTCGATCAACTTCAATCGGTCTGTAAATGTGATATTGTTTGTAGTAGGTATAACAATAGTATTTGTGGAAAGTTTACTCTTACATATTATATGAGTATAGAAATACCATGCTGTTTATATTTTTTTTGTTCAATTTAATTCGTTAGGTATATTTATTTTGTTTGTTGTTTTTGTTGAAACCGACTTCAATTCGCTTGTTCATCTATCTATCTATTTATAATCATATATTTTAAAATAAATATGATAGATATTAAAAGTTTTGTATTATTTAATCTATACACCTATTCATATAAATAAAGTTGAATAATCCATCTATGATCTCAGAATAACTCGAGTGTTACATATATGAATTTAATTACACGCTAATGTAATCATTTATACATAATATACATATTTATACATATACTAAACAATTATTATTATTTTTGTTTGTATTTTTGTTTGTCTGGGCTACGATCTAGAATAGCTGATTCCATTTTTATAAGATTTTCACTGAAAGATAGAGGAGGTTGTGGAGCAATATACTTTTTTCCACGAATTCCCACGGGATCGGGATATAAGCGAGAAAAACCACGTGCGCGCGTACATACCACTTCGTAATAGTTATTAAATAACTAATATATGTATGAAATAACTCCTAACAAATTAAAATGCGATTTATTTAGTGTAGAGCCGGATAAATCACCATTGATTAACCAATAATCAAATTTTCTCTAAATACAAATACACAATAAAAATAAATAAATCTTAGTAAGTTCCAGGGAGCGGACTATTTTTTTATATTTTTAAATTCAAATTAAATTCTTCTAAAGAATATGAATAACTCAATAATACATGTCGTAATAATTTTAAATCAAAAGCTGCACTTCGCCAGCTTTGTTTGTATTGACAACACTGTGAGGCGCCTCTCTGAGTTACACAGTAGAGCGTTCAATACAGGAGCGGAGCGGATTAGGTCACCTAAGCATAGGATAAAATTATTATAATAAAATATTTCTTATTTGTTAAAACTAGTACCTACTGATTTCTAAGTGAATTTCCATTTATGATAATATTTTTTTTGTAGATTTTCTTTTTTTTTATTTTCTTTTTGTAGAATTAACAATCTATGCTTTGGTATTCCTATATTTCAATGATTTGTCGATTCGATTCAAACTAATTTTATTTCCGGTGACACTCCGTCGTTTTGACGGTGTAGAGTCCAAACGACGGAGTGTTTTAATACTAAGTTCTCTCTGCCTACTCTACTGTGTGCGGAATATAGCGTGAAGCTGAAAAAAAATCTATTCACTCGGCGATTATATAAAATACAACTTTTATGTCGTCTGTAACAAGTAATACTATAATACCTTTTGACAATGACAAATGGCAAGGCTAGATAGATGACTACTCAACGAATGAACTCATTTTTTCCTTGATAGTATAGCAATTGCGAAATATAAAACTCATCTAAATTATATATTATAACAAAAAAAGTGGTTAGGTGTGAGTTAAATTCGCCCACCGAGACTTCCATACCAGTATTCTAATTACAACTCATAAAAGGTTATAAAGTTAAATTTGCCTAAGCATATGCACTTATTTTGTATGAAATGAACTACAAATATAAAATATAAGTTTTTTTTTAAATATATAAGTTTTTTTCTATAAAACCCTAAACATACATAAAACATAATAACTTCCAAGTTAAATTAAAGAAAAATATCACATATATTTTTATTTATTAATTTTAAGCTCAATAAGCTGGTCGAATAAACATTTCAATAAAAAAATATTTGTAAAAACAAAAACCCCGACTGCATCATAGAAAAAAAACAAGCCCAATAGTTTATTAGGATTAACAGTCGGGACCTCTTTAAATTATGCGGGGTTCCTGGTAAAGATTTTATTGATTGAAGAATTACTTATAGGTCCCGACTGTTAGTCCTAATAAACTATTGGGCTTGTTTTTTTTCTATGATGCAGTCGGGGTTTTTGTTTTTACAAATATTTTTTTATTTTTCATTTTTTTGTTAGAATTTATTATGGTAATGATAATTATGATATACCTTTTTGAAATCCTGAAATTGAGCTCTTGAATTTGATACCCATATTGTGGTATTCGAAACGAAATTTTTATTTTTCACTAAGTCCAATAGCGTACCACAGCCGCCATGATTATTTTTTTTTAACGTCACCTATCTAAGAACACTTGGGCTGCTAATACAAATCTAACGATACCTCAAATATGTAAATCCATTCAGCGGTTCTGGAGATACGAGGTAATAAAGAATATTACATACATACAAGATACGCGCGAAAAACATAACCCTTCCTTAGCAGTCGGGAAAAAGTTACTTTGACCAAAAATAAACTAGTTTTTATAATAAAGCTAAATTTTCGTTCTCGTCCCTTTCGGTATTTTTAACTTTACAAGAGTATCCGCTACAGGTCCGTATGAAGGAGGACGAGATCCGACATATTAATTGTGTAAAAAGATCTTGTTTCCTTTTACTTGTATTGTTTTTCCTTGTTTTGTCTTCAAAACAAAGAAAAACACACACAACAAAAGAAATTCTTTTCACATTTTAATTAGGATTAACCTCGTAATTAATGGTTTCAAGCTTTTTTATATTCATAAGTTAGGTAGGTAAGTACTGTCCTGTTGAATACATATCATGTGTTTATATTTTATATCTTATAATTTATATAGATTATTTATATTTAAAATTTAGTAACGTCAGTTGTAAAATGAGAATGTAATTAAGTAGGTTCTTTATTTTTTTATAGTATTTCTATATATTCTTATCATTTTTAATTTAATAATTCATTTCAAACAAATTAAGAATATTTTACGATTGTACTGTGTCGGTTTAAATGTTTATCAATTATTTATCAGTTTTTTCATCCCGCATCTCCTATTCTCGAGGCATTGCGTGCTCAGTGGTGAAACTTAACGCCGCGCTTTGCCTGGTTACCAGAGCTAATAAATGAAAATATCAAATATTTCATTTTCTCTAGTGGGAATCGAAACCACAACCTGTCGCGAACCTTTTAAACACAATATTTTAAAACTACATTTCATGTTCATTCTAATAAAATAAAAAACAACTATTTCCGAGATAGATCTACAATTGTATTATATCACTACTTTTGATATTTCATCAATAATATTGTAAGACAATGGTGAACATGCGTAGGGGAGTTGTGTTAGTCCGAGCCCCCGTCCCCGGGGCATTTTGTTTACATGTAATAAAATCCTGAGGGGCTCAGTTTGATCCTGAGGGGCTCAGTTTGAGGGAACGTAATATTTATGATTTTTATATTTTTCATAAATAGATCGACGTGGTGTAGGGGCACAAGGGTGTGACTGTAACGCGATGGTTGTGAGTTCGATCCTCACCCGAGAAGATGAATTACTATTTATTAATATTTTCATTTCTTCCCTCTGGCAACATGACATAGCGTTGCGTTGAGTTCCGCCACTCAACACGCAATACCTCGACATCGGCGGAAAATGGGGAAATGGGGAATGGGGGGGGTGTCTTAACATTAGATTCCCTCTGCCTATCCTGTTATATCCGGTATACAGTGTAAAGCTTCGAACTAAATGTAAAGTATAATATCAGAATAATATATAGCAAACTCAGGAAGGCTGAAATTATATGTCAACACGAGATTGAGGCCAGTCGTGGCGCAGAGGCACAAAATGTGACTGCAAAATCGACTGTTGTGGATTCGATCTCTACTCGAGGAAATGAAATATTTATTTAAATTTATATTTTCATTTCTTCGCTCTGGTGTCGAGGTAAAGCACGGCGTTGAGTTCCACCACCCAATTCGGCGGAAAGTGGAGAACGGAGTGTCTTAACACTGGGTTCCCCCTACCTACCCTGTTGTGTGCGGGATACAGCGTGAAGCTGATTTATCTATTTATTTTTAAAATATGTTAACATAAGAAAAAATTTAACGTGTGATCAGTCACTATCACAAAACCAACAACCCACTTTTTTATTTACTTTGCCAAATGTGAGTAAAGCTTAGGGAAACTATTTTGATCATTTCTCTGAAGTCAGTCTGACGGATGTCCTACACTCTTATTGCGAGCTCTTAGAACATACACGATAAATAAGAAGTACGTGAATAATCCATTTGGACGAATGTTATTACTATCTACTGTGTGACTTATTAGATGGTTATATTAGTATACATTTTGAGGTTAGGATTTAACAATATTTAACAGGTCTATTTTTAATTTCAGAAGGATTTCTGGCCTTCCTGCCAGCAGCATAGCGTCTGATTATAAATACGACGGTCGTGGGTTCGATATCTATCCAGAGGGATGAATTACATAATATTCCTCGCTCTAGCAACAAAAAAAAGATCGGCATTAAGTTGTGAAACTTAACACGCAAGGAGTTTAGGCGTAAGGAGTATCCTAATACTAGGTTCTCTCTTCCTACCCTGTTATATAAGGCGTGAAACTAAAAAACACTGTGGTATTTTTTTTAATCCAAACATACGCATGTTATATTATATATTTATATAATATTACGAACCAATTTAACCATCAGAATGTTAAAAAAAATGTCAATAATTTAATAAAGTCACAGACAAACAGAATTACAAATTTACACACTTGCTAGTGTTCGTATACCTATACGTACGAACAAAATCTACAATCTACATACAAGTAGATACGTATATCGAAGACTTGACATATTTTAAATATTTACTCACGGAGAACTGTCGCGCTGAGCCAGATTTCATTACGCTACATCCATTGTTCTTGTTCCCCAAAGGTTCCGGAACACCCTTTTTATTTCATAGAAAAGTTTCGCGACGCAAACGGGGAATGACTTAGAAATATATTATTTGCTCTCGTCGAGCTGTCATCTAAACCTCTTTATTTTGTTATCCTGACGTAATATTGATGATAATTTTTAGGGTTACAGAAAGAAAAGGAAAAAACATACTGTATTGATGAAAGAAAGAAAGAATATAAGGGTTTCAAATAAAAGCACATCGACTTCATCCTTGACACATTTTCGTTTATTTTTTACACGTTTTACTTATTATGTGGAATTCAAACTATTATAACTATAACCATTGCGTTGCGTTAGACAGTAACTTTTTATATGAGTTGTTAACTTGTATTTGTACATTTTTACCATATTATAAATATACACATATAATATGAAATACTTAAATACTTTTTGGACAAAAAATCACTTATTAAACTAACCATAATCAATACAAGGCACTCAGTAAGCAGCTGTAATTAACAATGCGATATGACTTTACAATAGAATTTTTTAGAATCAAAAATATGCTAAAAATAATATTTGTCTCCAAAATGAATTTAGCGTCACTTACCTTTTTTTTAAAATCACCCCTTATAATCCAGTCTAAAACAATGCGGTCACATTTTAGGGATGTTTTAAAAATAACCTGACAATGGAATTTCGAGTCAAGCCTTATGACCCCGTTCTTGCGGTAACAAGCTATCTACTGAAATAACTTCTGGATACATCGTAGAGGCTCTCTGCGTCTTGAAAGCTTGAAAACCTGCACCACTCAGATATATTGGATACACAATACAACGAACTTATGAAAATTGTTTGAGATTTTTACTATCTAATATTTTATGCACGTATATACGAGTTAATAGTTCAACATTTGTTCCGAATATAAAAGTTTCAAGTACTTGAAATTTGGTTATTTTTATTTATTCGCTCTTGTGTTTTTAAATTCTATGAAAAAACAGTTGAAAATGAAATGACTATTTCTTTTATATATTAATAAGAAAAAATAAATATTTGAGTTTTTGTTGAAAATTTGTCAATCGAAACTTTTTCGAGCACATCTATATATGTATAAAATAAACTGTACTCCAACACGTTAATGATGTTTAATAAAAAAATGTATGTTGTAAAATGTATGTGCATGTACATACATTTAATTAAAAATATATATTAAACGTACAAAATTTCTGCAATAGAATCATTTGGAAGCCATTTTGTAGTCTAAAATATTTTTTACACAGATCTTTAACAATGTAATCCCAGGCAGTACTGTAGGTCTGCCCGGTCCGGGATTAGATGGGATCGAAGAGGGCCCTGACTTCGTCGTCGGCTTACTGCGTGGTAGATCACGTGTTGCGCTTTATTATTATTTAGTCTTGCGTAAATAACCTTAGAGATTTGTTCTGATTAATATGATTTACTTGTTCAGATTAATTCTATGAATTATAACTATCAATTTTGTTAAAAAATATATCTTTAGTAGGATTTATTCCAATAAATTATCACTGGTTTAGTAACAGAATTCAGTTTCATTGCTTCGTACAGTATTTTCAAGAAGTACTAATTTTAAATGAATAAAAGCTATAACCTAATGATAAGGCTATATGCTACATTACATTGCGTCTCTATACTTGTGGTCAGAATTACATATTGGAAACGGAGTGTCTTAACACTAGGTCCCTCTGCCTACCCTGCTGTATGCGGGATACAGCGTGAAACTGAGAATGAAAACAAAACTATTTACCACATTTCATAATTCCCCTCCACCACGTCACTTCGATCTGACAGTGAATAACAGCTCTCGCGTCGTCAGTCACTGTCACCCACTCGGCACGACAAAACATAATTTCATAAAGACATCCTTGTTTTTCTCTCTTGTTATGTCGTTCAACCATTTTTTGGACGGTTCCTGTCATCAAACCTTATCCAATAATCGTCATCTGGGGAGACGGCGTGTGAGCATTCGGTTATTATATATTATTAGATACAATATAAAATAAATATTTTGTATTGTTTGTTGTCCTTGATGTTTTTATTGTGTCACGCTTTGTAATATTGTTGTGGGAAATGTAATTTATGT
>DWQW01010698.1:0-11944 GCA_018249695.1 Heliconius erato demophoon
TAAAAGTACAATAAGTGTGCGCAAATTAGCGTATGTGTGTGTGTGTGTGTGTGTGTGTGTGTGTGTGTGGGTGTGTGGGTGTGTGTGTGTGGGTGTGTGAGTGTGCTTATGTGTGCGCGTGTGACTTAAGTGTATTGCATATGTGTGTGTGCGTGTGTATGATGTTTATTTCTGTGTGTTGGCTTTTTTTTTTACTGATATATTATGAACTTCTTAAAAAGAAGGAGATTTTAAGTTACAAATAATAATTTTCGAGATTTGCATTTCGGAATTTTCGAGGCTATTGTGGCACAGGGGCGACACGACTGTAAACGTTACACAATCCAAAATATACTGGAAACCTATTTTAAGTATTGAGAAACGCGAAAATCGAAGATCTTATAGAGTAATTCTTAATTTTTTTTTCATGCCATATATCGCACATAGCCGAGTAGACAAAGGGAACCTAAAGAATGTAGTATCAAAACAGTTCCCTTTTCCGCTTTCCGTCGAACTCTTGGCTTAGCCTTGTTTTGCGTTTTTAATCGTCACCACGAGAAAATGCAAATATTAAATATATTTTATTTCCCGAGTAGGTATCGAACCCACAAATGTCGCGTATAGTTGTAAGTTTGTGCCCCTCTATTCTTGAATAAGCTTTCTATTTTAAATATATCTATCTACATTTATACTCTATAACTTAAATGTATAAATCTACCAAAGTTTAACGTCTTACGTCTTAACAATTTGAGACAGGTGTTTCCAAACTCGAATTAATTTATAAAATTAATTAAGAAACTCAGTTCTATCTCGGTGATGAATTAAAAAGAGCTTAAAAAGAAAATAGAAGTAAAGTGAAACTGTTAAACTTTCATATAACTCGAATCTATAATGTTACAAAGTGTGACACTGGATCTAAGTTGCGCGTAGAATATTGTGCGTATGGTACAAGTTTGAAGAGATAATATATTTATAATATATATATTTTTTATTTTTTAATTCCGCGTACCCTAAAGGCAATGGGAACGTCGTGTTAAGACACTGCGTTCCCCAGTTTCCGCCCAATTTTATGAGAAACATTGCTTCTTTTTGTTACCAGAGCGGTAAAAGGAAAACAAATTCATTGCTCCGAGTCAGATTCAAACATACAAGCATCGTGCTTACAGTTAGACAGTGTAATACTGGTACACGAGTGGCTTTAATAAACTCTGTTTTTTTAAACATATACCGATATAAAGAAAGGACAGAATGCAAGATCAGTGTAAACGGTAAGATATTAGAACAAGTAAATGAAGTGGTATACTTGGGAAGTATGTTCAGTAGAGATGGAAGATACGAGATGGATGTGGAAAGGCGTATTGCTGTCGGTAACAAGGTTAACAAAGCCTTAGCTGCATTGATAAGACGGCGAAACCTCAACAAAACAACAAAACAGCTGCACATTTGGCCGTACACAATGCAGTGTTGGTATCGACGTTGTTACACGGCAGCGAGAAACGTGGATATTACAGAAGAAGAATGAAAGAAAGATTAATGTCGTAGAGATGCTATCTCTTCGTAGCATATGCGGAGTCAGCTTAGCTGATCGAATCCGCAATCGCATCGAAGAGGTACACAGAATGGCAGGTACTAGCGAGGTACACGGTAAGAATGAAGAAGAACGTGCTCAGCTGGTTTGGGCACGTCGAACGAATGAGTAATGAAAAAATGGCAAAAAAGATTTGTGATGGAAAAGTGAGTGGTAAGAGAGGTAGGAAGAGACCTCGGTTGAAAGATACGGAAATATAAATTTAAATAAATATTTAATTTCCTCAAGTAGGGATCGAACCCACACTACTACGCACTAGTCGCTTTTACAGTCGTACTACTATACTCGTATTAATATAGAAGAATAATTTATTATAAGAAAAAATAATATAATATAAGAGAAAAAAAATAATATAGTATAAGCCTATAACATACACCACGTACACAGATGACGTGACGTGCCTATCATATTGCCGTTCAGCGTCGAACCACCCGTTAATGCAATTTTATTAGCGGATCACTTTTTATCGTCGGACCAGGTTTCAGGCAATTTAGAACTTTGAAACTTTGTCAAGTTTGTTACAACATCCAGGATTAGAGCTGAGAGGTGACAAGAATTTACTTTGTAACATAGTTTTTGTAGAGTTCATTCGAGATTAAAAGCATAATTATAAGCGTTATATATTTTTTAAATTTTTGGTTAGTCATAGAGAACCTATTTTTTTTATAATTTAAAATTTGATAACTCTTCAGACATATGGTCCCCTATATACTTACAATTTTTTTTTAACATTTTAAAAATTGTAAATATTTACCCAAGACATAAGGCTAAATAATGTCTAAACGAGTTTCATTTTTTTACACATTTTAATTTTGGACATTACACATACGAGAACATAATGTTAGTACTCTCCGTTATCTAATTGACACAAATTTAGAATATTACGTGTTGGGTAACATCTTAACAGTCCACGAACTTTATTACACATCTTACCGAAGACAACTCGCACGTATGGAAACGTATTTATAAGAATATTAGGTAAGAAATATCTAATATTATTTATTATTAGTATCCTAACATTTCTCATGTTCCCTTTGCCTAGCCTGCTATGTGCGGGATACAGCGTGAAGCTAAAAAAATAATAATAGTAGTTCCTGAGATTAGAGTGTTTAATAAAACACAATGTTCAGCTTTATAGTATTAGTATACATAGATCAATATCTATATTAACAAAATTTAAGAAAAATATGTATGTTCTCGTTATATGACTGCTGAAATAATTTACAGTTCAATCTCCAATACCAATAAATCATATCAAATTAGTGCGTTTACTGACGTGTGTGTGACGTCGTTTGCCTCGTTATATAGTTTAAGATTTATAATATTAAGTGAAAATGTATAACTATATTTTCAAGTTACTTTGAAGTATGATTTATGTATGACAGTAAACGTGATAGGTGGTGGTAAGGTGGTCCCTACTCTCCCAAGATAAAGCGCATTTCCAATTTTGGCGGAATGCGGAGAACGAAGTGTTATGACACACGGTTGTGTCTGTCTTTCTTCATTCAAGAAAAGTATCTCTATATCGTATATATTTTCGATAGCGTTTTCAATTTTATTTCTCCTTTTTTTTCTCATTTCTTCTTTTAAGTAAGATTTGTTTAATGACTTAACGCCGCTATATATCGTATAAAGCAGGATAAGCAGGAGAAATCTAGTGTTAAGTTTCCGATCTAGCGCCAATTGATTATATTATTTCGTTTTATATGGCGGGTTTTAACACTGCGCTTTGTTTTGTTACTAAAGCGAGGAAAATATAGTAATGTATTCCCTCGAGTAAAAATCGAACCCATAACACCACCTAGAGCACGATTACAGTAAGAAAGATATTCTTCTAAGTTTAAGTAAAATTCTCTCGGAAACAAGTAAGAGACGGACTTCAATGACTTTGTTTTACGAATGAAAAATCCATTAGCGTCAGTGTAGAAACATTTAATAAAACTAAAAGCCAACATAAATTAATAAAGTTATTATTACAAAGAAGTTGTATCATTTTGTCAAAGTTTAGCTTTGCTACTTAACCAAGTGCAAATAATATTACTTTTATATTAGTTATAGTGAATTAAATTTAGTAAATATTTTAAAAACTATGGAATAAAATTTAAGAAAATAGGAAATGTTGGCTTTTTTAAAGACAAATAGTAGTACCTAGTAGTAAATAAATTTCTATATCTAGTATCAAAACACTAAGTTCAACTTTTTCCGTCGGTCAGATGCTATCCCAGTAGGTACGACATGATAACCAAAATGGATTTAGAGTCACTTCATGACTAATGATCGGCTTAATTTAACTTAATAATTAAAAATGGTATAAAATAATAATATCAAATCCAATACAAACAGCTTATGCGGAGCTTTTTGTGAGTGCCGACCCTACGGACCCCTGCCTCTGGCGCTACCTTCTAATTTATTAGTCGGCAGAGTGAAACGCAAGACCTATATTTAATATCAAGGAAAACTAGGAGTTTTTCGTGATGATGAAACTGGTGTACACCTCTCAACTCCCAAGGTCCGAAAGTCAGTCAGTCCATTCAAACTTCAATCCATAGTCCAATCTCAGTTTTCCATATTTTCCATAGCTCCTATGCATTATCCGATGACCATCTCTTTTAATTATCTGTGGCCACTCAGAGATGTATTTGGCTTGACCCATTACAGTAAAATATGTTTGTATTCTCTAAGGTCTAAGGTTTCTACGTATTGGACTCGTATCTTCACTTAATCCTTCCTAAAGACTGTTTTCTTTTAGACCTGAGAATTCTTAAAGAGAAACATAATAATGATGATAGAGAGAATAAAGGGGAACTAGGTACCCTAATACCTGTAGTGTAAAAAAAAAACACATCTGCGTTTCTAAGCGCCCACAGCTAAGTATCAATAAGCCACAGCAATAATTTACAAGAACAATAAAAGTCGTTAGCGTTTCGACGCCAAAAAAGTATTTAACCTGGGATCTAGCCAATTTAACTTTGCTAAGTGCTTCGGTTGGACTGTTTACGATCTCAGTATGTTACACAAATGTAATCTTGATCAAACTTTTCTTATAAACAAAGTAAAATATTAACTTGTATGTATGCACCCATTTTGCCATTATGGCGCAATAAGTCAGGAAAATAGATTTCATCGTCACATGTAATGTATGTAATGTTATTATTATTATTTTTTTTCACGCTATATAGGTATAGCCAGCTCTACGTATTGGACTCGTGTCTCCACTTAACCCTTCCTAAAGACTGTTTTCTTTTAGACCTGAGAATTCTTAAAGAGAAACATAATAATGATGATAGAGAGAATAAAGGGGAACTAGGTACCCTAATACCTGTAGTATAAAAAATACCTCACTCTCAGCTGAATTTATATTGCATCTTGAGTGGTGGAACTCAGTAACGCACTTATGTCTTGTCTTGGAGCGAAGAAACGAAAATATGAAATAATTAATTGACCGAGAGGAAATCACACCCACATCCGTCACGTTTACTATCATATTTTGTGTAGTGACGCGTCACGACGACGTCGAATATTAAAAAATATATATATATGGCCAGCGTGGCACAGTGTCTATGGACGTGATTATTTTGGCTTTTAATGTACTATTTTTATTTTCCCGCTAGAGTGGACAAAGTGTGGCGTTGAGTTTCGACATTTAATTGGCAATATCTTGAATTCGAGTGGAAAGCGTTGAACAAAGTGTCTTGACACTAAGGTCTTTCTGTATACCGTGCTATGTGAAATAAGAATGAATTAAAAACAAATATTTTATTCTTTACTATTGCTTTAATATTTTATAAGTATTCTTCTTTTTTTTCCGAGGTTGTTAAAGGGACCAATTGACATGTCACTGCGTTCTATGTCAGCTTAACATTTTAAGTTTTATAGTTAATTCATGTTAATGTCGTTGAAAATGTTAACGTCGTTGATAATATTTTTTTATAAATATTTTTTTATTTATTTATTGTTATTTTTAAAAAATTTTAATGATTATTTGTGCATTATTTAAATTACAAGTCAATCTCTCTGACCAGCCGTGTCTTTGACAGTTCATTTGAAACATATATACGTCTTAACGCTCTGGCGCTTCAGACGACAATTGTACTAGGAGAATGGACAGTTTGACAGATAGTCGAGAAAATTTTCGTTTTCATTTTGTTAAAGGAAATATTTATTAGCCTTGCGTTATGTATTTGTATTAAGTGTGTAGTAGCCAGAGGGAACCTAGTTTTATGACATTCCGTTTCCCACTTTTCGACTTTGCAGTTGAGTGGCGGAACTTAACGCCGCGCTTTGTTTACCACAGTTGAGAAATATACACATAATTTTGGGGTTGAGAAATTATTTTGGGGTAGCTATGTCGAATAATATACATTACTTACTGAGACCAGTTGTGGCGCAGGGGCTCAAATATGTGACTGTAAACGTGACTGGTTGTGGGTTCGATCCCCACTCGAGGAAATGAAATATTTATTTAAATTTACATTTACATTTCGCGCTACGCTCTGGTGTCGAAGCAAAGTGCGCCTTTGACAACCGCCACTCAACACGCAATGCGTCCAGAATTCGGCGGAACACTAGGTTCCCTCTGCGTACCCTGCGTTATATAGCCTTTAGCACTTCTAAAGAATGCAGCTTTCATACAAAAGAAAAACAAAATAAATCGGACTAGTAGATCCAGTGATCTTAACGTTTAAACAAACAAACGAACAAAGTCTTCCGCTTTATTATATTAGTATAGATTTTAGCTTCACGCTTTATCTCCAGCGGAATAACCAGGGACGACGGAGCGCCAAACGCTACGTCTCTGCATACCTCTTTCGTCTCGTCCACAGTCATCAACCTCTTTATACATGCCTTTCGGGGGGTCCTCAGGCTTGCCTTCATTATCATCGATACTGTGTTCTCAAAGGTCAACCGAGATCGCTCCCTATCTCTCTTATCACTCACCCTATGAAAATAAGAAAAAGTTATATTTTTCAGTTCACAGTTCACTCTGAACTCAGTGTTAAGACACTCCGCTCCCCACTTACCGCCAAATATTGGAAGCATTGCGTGTTGAATAGGGGCATTCAACGCCAAGCTTTACCTCGATACCAGAGCAAAGAAATGAAAATATTAAATATTTAATTTCCCCGAGTGGGAATCGAACTCGCAACCTGTCGCGTTACAGTCACACGCTAGTGCCCCTGCGCCACGGCTGGCCTCTGTGCCTGGCAATATTTATATAATAACCAGTAAATTTAAAGCAATTCTTCTAATGAAGTTTCTAATAAAACTACACTAAACTTTCGAAAGCAACATTACTAAATTCAGAACAACAAAGTTATATATCGATGTTATCACGCAAACGAATATAATAAAAGGCGAATTGAATTTTGTACGAAATTATTCTATTTTGAATGAAACTTGTAATTTACATAACTGGATATAATTTAATTTAATCACAAGTCGCTGTGGCCATCTGACTGTAAACACGACGGTCGTGGATTCGATTCCCACTCAGGGGAATGAATCATTTTCAAATGAAAACTATACATTTCCCTGAGTCGGAATCGAATCTACTCGCTTGTAAGAAAAATAGCGAAAGCCATTAAAGGCGTAATGTTTCGAAAATACATTTCAATAAAACAGTAAGGTGATTGATTCTATAAGTGATCCATGAAGTTTTTTTTGAATTTCCATGGAATTCTGGAGACATTGAGTGTTGAATGGCGGAACTCAACGCTGAGCATTACCTAGTCATCAGAGCTGCGAAATGAATATATTTAATACTAGCGGCCCATTCACGGCTTCGCCCGCATTCCACCTGTACTTCTTTTAACAATTCGATTATATAATTTATACATTCAATTACGAAAAACATGTTTTCATAAATTTAGGAAAGTTCAAGTACTACGTGGCTGCATGCGAAGATGTCATCGGTGGCAAGGGCGCACCCCGCGGAACTCGAGCCTATGCTTTAATTATTTTAATTTTACATTTACATTTAAAAGTATACGTCCAAATTACCTATTATAAAAGCCAAAGATTATCTTCATAAAATTGTTATCTTCATAAAATTTGCTTGATGATGGAATAACTTTCATTCGTAAGTTTCAATGAAAATCCGACTAGGAGCTCGAGACATCTTAGCGTTTAAGCAAATAAACAAACAAACTTTTACGCTTTATTATATTAATATTGATTTCATTCTCCTGAAATCAAACTTACAACCGTCACGTTTAGAAGCGCACGCTAGTCGCCACGAATACTTCAATACGTAATATTGAGTTAAAAATTTTAAAGAACTTCATCCAAAGAGTGGTACCAAACTTAACAGCTTAACAACTTTTTAACAGGTTTTGGTTGCCAATTTTCATATATTATGTAAATATAAATATTAATACAACAATCTGGACACAAACACTCTTATTAAAATAATAGTGTAATTTATTTTACTAATTGATTATATTCTACTTTGCAATTCGATAGTTTTATGCCTTAAAAATTACGATAATAGTAAGTAAATACGATTACCATAGTAAGAAATTATTGTAATTAAAATATATCGATCCCCATTTTCCGCCGAATTCCGAAGGCATTGCGTGTTGAGTGGCAGAACTAAACGCCGCGCTTTGGCTCAACACCAGAGCGAACAAATGAAAATATTAAATTTCTCATCCTCGACTGGGGATCAAACCCACAACACGCTTAACCTCCTGCGCCAGGAGCTCTTGCACCTTTAGTCACTTACTAAATGACAAACTAAATATTTATTTATTTTAAATATACGTACATATATTATATATTTATTTAATCTATACTAGGGATCGAAATGCAATTTGCCATGCAAGTAGGTCACTATGGGCGTCCGACCAATCGCTCGCAGGAAGACTCAAATGGGTGCTGAAATTTTATGAAAAGTCCTATTCGCTACCCGCCTAGGAAAACTATTTGTTAATAAATAAAGGCCTCACTACCTAACCTGAAATATTCAGGGGACGGCAGCAAAATAAAGTTTTCAGTATAGAAAACAATGTGTTTAAGGCTAGTTTGCTGTACGCGTGGCTGTGCACGTGATATATATGGTTGTGGGTTCGATTCCTATATGAGGAAATGAAATAGTTCATATTTTCATTTCGTCACTCTGGTGACGAGGCTAAGTTGAGTTCCGCCTCTTAACACGCACTGCCTCCCGATTCAAAAGTGGGGAACGAAGTGTCTTAGCACTAGGCAGAATTAAGAACAGCGTTGTACAGATTTTGGATCCAATTCCCATTTTAGGGATGATTTTTTTTGTATATTCTCAACATTTTTTTTTTCATTTTATACGTATATGTTAGAACTGTACAAAAAACATATTAGTCTCTAGTCTGTCTGCCATACTAAAGTTAAAATTACGTTACCCAGGTAATGCTTAGGTAAAACGAATGCGACCAGATATACTCATTTCAAAATATATAAAAAAGTTGATGATGCGTAAAAATAACAGAAAAAACACAATGTTTCATTAAAAATGTACAACAACAAGCACTTTTGAAATTGACAAAACAGTAGTTTACGTACTCGCTAACTAGCGTCGAGTTTACTTGTGCCACTGTAGTTTCATACTACAGGTATTTTATGCTTAGACAGAGGCTTAATTAAATTTCACCCTGACATTTGGAGCAACTTCTATTTTGCAAATTGACTAACTAACTTAGTGAATCAGTGTGGTACTAATAATATAATGATTAATATTGAATGCCAGTAGTGGCGCAGGGGTACAAAGTGTGATTGTAAACGTGATTGGTTGTGAGTTCGATCCCCACTCGAGGAAATTAAATTTTTATTTAAATTTATATTTCCATTTCTTCGCTCTGGTGTCGAGGCAAAGCGCTGCGTTGAGTTCCGCCACTCCAGAAATATCTCAAGAATTCGGCGGATAGTGGGGAACGGAGTGTCTTAACACTAGGTTCCCTCGGCCTACCCTGCGCATGTACAGGATAAAGCGTGAAGCTGATTTGATTTATTTATTTATATTTGTTATTTAAATCAATGTGAGAAACTGATTCTTTTCTGTTCTCAAGTTGTTTATAAGTTTGATTTCCGCTCGGGAATCATTAATTATTTTCATTTATTCAGTGCAGAAAGGACTGTCTTAGCACTAGGTTTTTTCTGCTTACACTTATGTACGCAGGATACAGCGAAATTCTTGTCAACCATTAATATATTTTATATTGCCATCGATCTATATAAGTAAGCAAATTGTTCCTCTGTATCCCCTACAATAACCTACCGACATGCCAAATTTTAAGTTTAAGACTACTGAAGTATTTCTCTATCAGTCATTTATTTTCTATATATTTATTATTTTTCTTAAAAAAAGAAAAAAATATATTTTCAATAACCTATAGCACATATAACTAACTAAACACAACACACATTATAGCCAAGTCAGTTAACTCCATTCGGAATGGCTGAAGCTTAGGAGTACTGATATGTGATGTTATTTCCTTCTCGCATAACCTCGGCTGCACTAAACGACCTATTACGTAGATAGCACGGCACTTACATGAGTGGAGCGTTCCACCATTTTGACCTAAGCTACACACGTAAACAGCGTGTTTTGAGCTTTAATAGTATATTTAATTCCAGTTTCGATAATATCTTAAGTTTTGTTTAGCTTCACGCTGTATCCTGCATGTAGTAGGTAAACTAGTGTTAAGACACTCCGCTCCCTACTGTCCGCCCAATTATCGAAAGAACCTAGTGTTAAGACACTGCGGTCCCCTCTTTCCTCCTAATTTTCGAGTAGTTGCGTGTTGAATAGCGGAATGCAGTGCCGCACTTTGCCTTGCCGCCGCAGTGAGAAAATAAATATACCTAAGTTGTTACCCGAGTGGAAATCAAACCCACGACCGTCGTGTATGCAAGTGCTAGATGAAAATAATAATGAATTAATTAATTGTTCCTAAACAAAGTTAATAATTAATCAAACAAACTTCTAAAACAAAATCTTGAGATATAACTAGAAACTTTGGATGCCGTATATTCTATTATTAAATTAATATTATTACTTATATGAACTAGCAAATTTATATATTAAATAAAGATGGTTATTAAAAACTTAAATTGATGTTTTTTTATCTTCACGCTGTATCCCGCATAAAGCAGGATAGATAGAAAGAGAGAACCTAGTGTTAACACACGCCATTGCCTGCTTTCCACTAAATTTTCGAGATATTGCGTGTGACAAATACGTGAAACAAAACTATGAAACTCAACGCCACGCTTTATTTTGTTACTAGACTGACGAAATTGTATATATTTGATTTCTCCGAGTTAGAATACAAATCACAACCATAATCTGTCTCGAGGAATACTGAAATAGTAGCCAGTTCAGTTCCCAGGAAGGTCTATTTTAAATAAATGTTTGCTTAAGTGCCGTGGGGGTCATAGGAGAAAAAGGGCACAGGCGTACGATTATAAACGTAACGGTTGACGGTTGTTTAGTTCTCGAAGGAGAGCAATATTTAATATTTTCATTTCTCCGCTCTGGTAGAGGTAAAGTGCGGCGTTAAGTTCCGCCACTCCACACGCAATGCCTGAAGAACAAGGTTGAATTTGGGAAACGGAAGTGTCTTAACGAGAACAAAGTTCTTTAACTCTAGGTTCCTAGGTTCCTTTCACCTGCTCTGCTATGTGTGGGATACAGCGTGAAGCTGATTATTAGTAAAGAATTCCTAGTTGGGACAATGAGGTATTTTCATTTTCTTGCTCTGGCATTGAGTTCCGCCATTTCATACAATGTCGTGAAAGTTGGGCGGAGAGTGGGGAACGGAGTATCTGAACACTAAGTTCTCTCTGACTAACCTACTCTGATCACGTGCCGCATAAGCGGGATACAGCGTGAAGCTAAAAAAATATAAGTACTTCAAGTGGATTACTATCTTGCATGCCTGCACGTAATGGCTGAATCTTCGGATTTCTAAGTTTATAGAGTCATTTTTGTTTCGGTTTAAAATGCTTTTTTACTAGAATCGTTTAACTTTTAACCTATTTATTTTTTTACTTTCTTTATTTAGGTTTGTATTATTGATTTGAAATTGTGTAACTTACGTAGTAAATATTGTTTCTATTATATATTTAAAGCTTTTACCCATCAAAATAATCATTTACCTAAAAAAATAGATATAAAATATATATTATTATAATATATATTAATAATTATAATACTAAATTAAGAATTATAATAATTGAGGCCCGTCGTGGCGCAGCGGCACGAGGTGTGACTATGACACTGGTTGTGGGTTCGATCCCCACTCGAGGAGATGAAATATTTACTTAAATTTATATTTCCATTTCTTCGCTCTGGTGTCGAGGTTAAGCGCGGCGTTGAGTTCTGCCACTCAACACGCAATGCCT
>DWQW01010699.1:0-11943 GCA_018249695.1 Heliconius erato demophoon
AGGTTCCCACTCCCTACCCTGCTGTTTCACTAAAGATTTATGTAAGTACAGTTTCAATAAATACATTTACAAGTCCATATATTACGAAATATAATATTTTAAATGTTTCAGCCATATATTTAGTTGTGCGGCGTCGCGATCACGAACGTACTTGCTTATTCTCAAAACTAATATATCTTGGATTATGCTTTGTTTGTCTGTTAATGTACAAATGTCGATACGATCTTTGTCATTTAAATATTACAATATTTTACATTTTTAAACTGCTATTTCATATTAATATTTTTGTAATTTTTTCCTACGTTTTCTAAAATAATTTGTTAACTCTTAGGTCTTATAATTCGCAGTAAAAGTTAGTTATGTGTACCTTTGTTCTCCACTTTTTGTCTTTACTAGAGACATTGGGTTTTTTGCGTTTTATTTTTAAATTCAACGCCGTGTATTATATTGTTAGACAGTTTTTTACCACTGCTATGTATTTTAAACATGAAGCTATAAATAGTTCCTTAAAAGTGATAAAAATGTGAGTTTTTATATTTATTATTTATATTTTTATTATTATTTATATTTTATAATTATAACAGTGGGAAATTGTATAATAAAATAACAAATTGAGATTGTTCTAAAACAGATCACGTCTCTGCTATCATCTTGCAGCATCACAATTTATCTTGTCTTTAGATAATGTACCATTAGAGTTTTTCATTATAAAATACTCGTATGTATAAACTAACGACTACAAGATATACCTGTTTAATATATTATGCGAACAAATTCTTTACATAAGGGCGTCGTGGCGCAGAGGCACAAGCGTGGGACTGTAATCGCTACGGTTATGGGTTCGATTCCGACCCGGAAGAATAAAATATTTAATATTTTTATTTACTTGCTCTGACGACTAGCCAAATCGCGACCGCGATCGACTAGTCGAATCGCTGAGTTCATTAGCTAGAGATATTTTCTGGGAGGAGGGGTTGGAATTTAGCTTTGAACAGATATTTTCGTGTAAATGTTGCTTTTTAAATTCATTCGTTATAGTTTTTATAATTTTAAATTGAGGCCAGTCGTGGCGCAACGGCACGAAGTGTGACTGTAAAACCGACTGGTTGTGAGTTCCATCCCCACTCGAGAAGATGAAATATTTACTTAAATTTATATTTCCATTTCTTCGCTCTGGTGTCGAGGCTAAGCGCGGCGTTGAGTTCTGCCACTCGACATGCAATGCCTCCAGAATTCGGCAGAAAGTGGGGAACGGAGTGTCTTAACACTAGGTTCCCTCTGCCTACCCTGCTGTGTGCGGGATACAGCGTGAAGTTGATTTTTTAAATTTATTCTCATGGAGTCCTACTACTCAACACGCAATGCCTCGAGAATATAGATAAAAGTGGGAAACAGAAGTATAATAATGGGAGCTGAGTGTTATCACATTAGGTTCCCGAGTTCCCAGCCCCTGTTATGTGCGATATATAGCGTGAATCTAAAAAAATATTTACACGCTAAGTAATGTGATGTTGTTCAGATTATAACGTGTGTTGTGTAATTATATTTAACGACTGGCATCGATAGAATATGATTATAGCAAATATCAATCAATCGTCCCCTGTTATTTTTTATCTTTATTGTTAGAATGTTTATGGGATCATCTTCAGGGTGTACCCTATCCAATAAAACGAATTCTCAAAATCCAACTAACTACTCAATGAAAAGTTATGCTCTATCTCTTTCAGCTCTTTCGTAGATTAAAAAATTTAACACAGTTCACTTTTTTCGCTCATATTAAAAAAATATGTTATATTACGGAACTTAACGCCTTATCTTGTCTTATTGGAGTAAAAACATAATTTAAATTTAATCAATGCCCTGAGTGAGGATTGAACCGACAACCATAGTGATTTCTCACTGCGCTGCTTTGGGGTCATTTCATATTATTTTTTACTATCAACATTCGTACTTATAACTGTCATGTAAATAACACTTAATAATATCTCAGAACAGAGCAATTGTCTCAAAGGTTCCTTCTGAACATAAAAACATATTTAGCGATAAAAGAAAAAGAACAAAAATTGATTTATTTTTTACGATTCCCAGTCGCAATGATTACTCTACCGACCTCAGTTTCCGCTATGAGTGCATAGAACAATAAATTGTGGAAGGGATATCAATTTACTTTAGTTTGTCGTTTTATAGTTTTGTGTGTAATATATTCGTAGACGAAACTAAACTAAAACTCATTTTTCATATATTTTTATATTTTCTTTTATATTTTTCAATTATTATTGTTACTTTTCTTAGTGTCTTTATGTATCCTTCATATTTCATATAAATAAATTAGCAATACAACATTTTATTTAAAAGTTACAGGTATACTCAATTATCTTAAGACACATCCGTTCTATTCAACAAGACGTTAACTTTTAATCTTGGTTAAAAAATGGTTTGTTTTCAGCCTCACGTTATATCCTTTATTATGGAAAGTAGACAGGAAATATAAAGTGTCCAGATTCTCCATTCTTCAGTTTTCTCCTGAATTCGAGACATTGCGTCTTGTGTAACGGAACTCAACGACTTTCTTTGGAATTGTCTTAATGTTAAGTTCCCAGGTTCTCTCTGCCTACTTTGCTATGTTCGCGATATAGCATAAAACTAAAAGAAAAACAATAAATATAAATTTATGTTTATTTTTCGTTCATTCCTTCATCATATACCCTGTTCTATACTTGCAAGAACACCGGCTAATGACACCGGGTTGCGGTTAAACCATCATTAAATATATCTCGTTCTGCTCTCAGGCTGCGTAAATTAAAGCAAGTGGCTATATCTATATAGAACGTGATCTCAATCATAGTTGGATTCAACTAAAATTTGTGATGGTAAAGGGAAACTGTTGAAAGTTTTGATTTGTTTATATTTATATTGTCATTCAGTCTATTCTAAACTTTTTAAAATCAGCTTCACGCTGTATCCCGCAAACAGCAGGGTACACAGAGGGAACCTAGTACTAAGACACTCCGTTCCCCACTTTCCGACAAATTTTTCACTTCAACACCAAGAAAGGAAATGCTTTTCATATACCAAAGAAAGGAAAATATTACAATAAAAAATTGAACAGTAGCTTGGCGTGTGATTGTGAAAGCCATGGGATGTAGGAACAGGGACGGCGAATGACAATAACAATTCCATTTCCTTGCTCTCGTAATAGCATTTCCGCGGCGTTGAGTTCCGCCATTCAACACGTAATGGCTCGAAAATTCGGTGGAAAGCATAAATCAGTGATACTACGGGAAGCTTAAAAAAAATTGCGCTACTAGCTTTACTTCTATCCTCTATCACAAAACAACAAAGTTGCCGTCGAGCTCAATTTGTTTCTAAGATCCTTTTAACCAACTGATCAACAATAGTATCGATTTTTTTTATAAAATTAAGCTAGCTTAATCTCAAGGTTGTCGTCAGGAAAAACCATCATTGTATATATGACACATTACTATTCTAAGTTCAGCGAATTCTTTAGAAATGTGCACTGAATTTTAATTGATTATTTTTAACAAAATGCCGTAACACTATAAAATATTAGATCTTTTTTAAGCTCTGTACATCAGTCCTGTGTAGAATGTAATGAGAAGATTAATTGTAGAAGTACTAGCTTTCAGCCCGTGGCTTCGATCATATTCATGTCCTTAAATTGATATTATTAGAGAAATATTTTATGATGTTGAGTATTTTTCTTAAAAATAGCTTACGCACAAAACCGTAACAAGCAAACAGTTTAATTTTCACATTATAATATTAAAGATTACTTATAGAAATATTACTGTCAAATGTAAATTGATTATCAAAATTTGACTGGATATCGTGAGTAGTAGTAGTAGTAGTAATATTAGAGCCAATGAACTAATCAACAAGGATGTTGAAGACCGTGCTAAGTGAAGTAGTTCGAGTCGGATAGCAGACCCTGGTAAAAAGCTTAGCTTCACACTGTTTCCCGCATCTATAGAGTTTCCTCTAAATTTTATACAAACATTGAATGTTAAGTGACGTAACTTAACGCCACGCTTTATTTTGTTACCAGAGTAAGGAAATGAATATATTAAATAATTAATTCCAAACAAACCTATAGCCGTCGCGTTTCCTATCCCACGTTGTGCTACTGAGTCTTGAAACTCCAGGCCTCAGGTAACTTCATATAATACTAGAGGGCGCGCGCGGCTTCGCCCGCTTAAGAGTGAATTCTAAAAAAACCACGAAACACGTGTTCAATAAAATATTTTTAACAGTCTGAATTTAATTTTTTATAAAAATCGGTGGCGATTTAAAGATTTTTTTCATATAAACTTTCAACCCCTTATTGGGTGAATTCTTAAAAACCACGAAACACTTGTTCAATAAAATATTTTAAACAGTCTGAATTTAAATTTTGATAAAAATCGGTGGCAATTTAAACATTTTTCCATATAAACTTTCAACCCCTTATTTGAACCCTTAGGGGTTGAATTCTTAAAAACTATGAAACACGTGTTCAATGAAATATTTTTAAGACTCTGAATTTCAAGTTTTATAAAAATCGGTACAGATTAAAAAAAAATTCCATACAAACTTTCAACCCCTATTTCATCCCTTTAGGGTTAAAATTTTTCAAATTTCCTTCTTAGTGGATGTCCAGAATATGAAAATAAACATCTGTCCAAATTTCACGTTTCTACCATCAGCGGTTACGGCTCTGCGTGCGTCTTACCTCAGTCAGTCAGCACAAGTCCTTTTATATAATACTAGAGGGCGCGCGCGGCTTCGCCCGCTTATTAGGAGTGAATTCTAAAAATACCACGAAACACGTGTTCGACAAAATATGTTTAACAGTCTGAATTTAAATTTTTATAAAAATCGGTGGCAATTTAAAGATTTTTCCATATAAACTTTCAACCCCTTATTTGAACCCTTAGAGGGTGAATTCTTAAAAACCATGAAACACGTGTTCAATGAAATATTTTTAAGAGTCTGAATTTCAAATTTTATAAAAATCGGTGCAGATTAAATTTTTTTTCCATACAAACTTTTAACCCCTATTTCATCCCTTTAGGGTTAAGATTTTTCAAATTCCCTTCTTAGTGGATGTCCAGAATATGAAAATAAACATCTGCCCAAATTTCACGTTTCTACCATCAGCGGTTACGGCTCTGCGTGCGTCTTACCTCAGTCAGTCAGCACAAGTCCTTTTATATATATAGATATAGATAACCTACTGACTTTCGCTCCACATCTTTCACGTATAATATGTTTTTTTGTTAGACGAGTCTTCTTTGAACCGAAACGGCAAATTTTCTTTATAATGTCCTTTTTGCATTATCATACATTTAGTTATGCAAAATTTGATCAGTTTTTATTTCTTTGTATGTATAATGTATTTTCAAAGTATAATAATTTAGTTTTAGTTATCTTGACTTGTTTGAACATTCTGTTCAGTTAGCTCATTTTAAGGGGCTAAACAGCGGAACATAAGGCCTCTTCATAAGGGTTCTTAAAATTTGGCGGAAAATAGAGAGAGGAGTGTCTTAACACTAGACTCTCTCTGCCTACCCTGCTACACGTGGAAAACAGCGTGAAACTAATAAAAAAAAACAACTGAATCTTCAACTATAGCTCACAACCGTGCATTCAAAATTGCACATATTGGAATAAGAAATTAGATATTACAAAAAGTTAACTTAAACTCAAACCGCGTAAGTTCATCCACGTGTAATATAAAAGTGAGCCTTTTAATTTGAGAAGGTGGAGTTATTATGTAATTACCGACGCACATACGCGGTGCGGACCAATCGGAGGCAAGGCGGGCACACCCAATTAGGGCGCCCGGATGCCAAGATGTATTTTTTTTCCTTATTTTAACATGGCCGCGAAAATTTCACAAAAATTGAAAATCATTTTCGATGTGGTTAGTTGTGGTATTTATAAATGCTTATAAGATTTGGTATATGTGCAATTAAGTATGTACTTATACTGTAATAGTGAATATAGCTTTTTTTGTAGCTTAACGCTGTATCCATAACAGCTCATAACAGGGTAGCAAAACTTAATGTTAAGACTCTCCGTTCCCTTTAAAACGTTTCCGTTCACCACTTTCAGCCGCATTCTGTGGACATTGCGTGCTGAGTTGCGAAACTCAACACCGTGATTTGCCTTGTTACCAGAGCGAGGAATTGAATATATTAAATATTTCCTTTTTTCGACTGGAAATCGAATCCACAACCTGTTGCCAATGCAACACTGGCCTCGCAAATATGATGTTATTATATGTCTAAGAACTCTCTTAGATTTTGTCTTAATTCTAAGTAACAATTTGTAAAAATAATGTAAATATCATATTTTTAATAAAGATCATATTCTCTTATGATAAGTATTAATTGTGTATATCAATAATATTATAATGAATATTAATGATAAGAAAGTTAAGTAATAATAAAATAAAAAGGGTACGGACCAAGTTCCTGTAGTGTTATAGTATTGAAATAAAAAAAAATGTCTTCGTCGTCATTTTAATCTAGTATGTTAATTTCACTCATTTATATACATATATCTTAAAATATTTTTTGTGTCAAATTTTAATAAATATAATTAAAAATTAGGTATTGAATAAATAATTTTTACAAAAAAAATGGTAACGATAATAATTAATATATATAATTGTCACAAAAATTTATTGAAATTCTTTTCCTTACAAAACTACCGCATTTTTTTGGAAATACAGAATATTTTAAATAATAATGCATAAATACATATATAACTATATTTAAACATACACATATATGTATATATATTATATGTACACACCTACATACATAAATATATATAAAAACTAATAAAAGCGTGTTAAAAATAGGACCACACTGATCCCATGCGTCTAAACGGCATCGAGTTACAGTGGTTTCCCTGCAAAATAAAATATTTTACATATCAAACTAAATTCAGCCTTAACTTAAGTGATTAAAGTTTAAATTTAAATATTAATATTAGTCAACATTATAAAGATGATACGGTATTATAGTGTAAAATTGAAAACTACTTCTGTGATGCCTACAAGAATTGACAAGGGTAATATGGATACCTAGTTCTCTTTAACCAATAAATAAAGGATATATGTCATATTTACTTAGGAAAGTGCAAAAACTTGGTTAAACTTCGCAGTATTTTGTAGGATAGGCGGGGAGAACCTATAAATATATATTAAATCACTTCTATCTCGATTTTAAAAAATACAGTATTAGCAAAAATTATTTAATCACACAAATGAATCGACGATTTGGAATATAAGACTAGCTTAATTGTAAATATTAGGGACATGTACTTAACAAAAGTTGTTCAAACTTAATGAGTATCATTAATTGACATAAAAAATCAATCAAGCACGAGAATAGTTTTGAAAACCAAGTATCCTAATACTAAGTTCTATCTCCCAATCCTGTGGAATTGTGGAATAGAAAAAAATTAAGTTACAATTATTTAAAAAAAAATGAGCTTCACGCTGTATTCCACACACAGCGGGGTAGGCAGAGGGAACCTAGTGTTAAGACACTCCGTTCCCCACTTTCTGCCGAATTCTGGAGGCATTGCATATTAAAGAATTGAAGAAATGGAAATATAAATTTAAGTAAATATTTCATCTTCTCGAGTGGGCATCGAACCCACAACTAGTCGGTTTTACAGTCACACTTCGTGCCGCTGCGCCACGACTGGCCTCTTTGACAATTATTTTTAAAAGTAAAATTGAAATCAACCATCATCGATTTAAGTCAAGATCAACGTAGCTTAACGAACAAACTTGTAATTATAACATGTCGTTATAATAATTAAGTTTTGGAAAAAGATAGTTTATCTGACAAACTATTCTCAGAGAAAATTTGTAAAACATTTTTCCTTGCAAATTAAATTCTCTACAACTCAGTAGAGTATCCAGATAGTTTAGTTTAAGCAATATTACTAACAATACGAAATAGACATTATCGCATTGTAAATGATCAACGCGCGTTGTGATCTGCAACGTGTGTGTTTCCATTAAAACATTAGGTACGTTACGGCAACGGTTTTTTGTTAAAAGGTAGCAGAGTCTTATTAAGTTAATACTAGGTTCTTTCTGCCTATTTTGTTACATGCGGAAGATGCTAGAGAAAATATCAAGATTATGTGGCGGAATGCAGCGTTGGGTTCCGTCACTAGCACGCTGAGTTTCGAATTTGAGCAGAACCTACTCTGCCCATCCTGCTATGCAGGTTAAAATGTTAAGTTAAAAATTTGATATAAACTAAATTTATTCACGCGTCTGCAATGATGTTCGTTCCATGTTCAATTTAACAAAATTCATGAATGACCATTTGGGCTTAACATATCTAACAGACATAAAATTGAAGAACGGAAAGTTAAATCACTAAGAAATGCACTTATTTATTAAATTAAACTAAGCGACACGAAATATTTAAAAAATTAAATAAATTGAAATTTAAAGCTGAAAATCGTATGAAAATGGAACTAAACACAGAACACATCGTAAAGGAAGTGACATATGCGTGTAGTCTCCCGTCATAACAACGATACATGCGATAGCTGGTAATGTTGGGTACGAATCATTAATAATAATCGCGCTGTGTATGAAATTTGTCAAATTGATAACATCCATAGATATTTAGACGTGCAAATGTATATGGGAAAGCATGTTGCTTAATAGATTCGGTTATAAGGTAGAAGGTAGCGGGTTTAATTCTTTTTAATTACAAAATCGCAGATAAAACGTATAGACAGAGATATTTATTTAGTTACAATTGTGGCCATGAAATAGATGAAAAAAAAAAAGTTTAAATAAACTATTTTTTTTATTTTATATAATTAATTAGAACTAGTTGTTCCTGAGATTTACTCTTTCAACCATACAAGCTTTTCATCTTTACAGTTTTATTATATATAAGGTGTGATTATATATACCAGATAACTTGAAAACAACATACACAACTGGAGAACCAAGAAGAAACAGTAGCAAATTAAACCAGCGTGGGAAGAAGAATACTATCCACTCTTTTCAACAACTTAAACTATTATTTTTAATAACAGTCTTAACAGTAAACTATTGTCATTCACTGCCCACAGAGCACAATAACATAAAGATATAAGATGAATGGCTGCCTCCTTGCCGTGTACTGCAAACGCATCGTAACTCCTCTCTTCACTTAGTCTCTTAACCTTAATATTATAAGGGTAAGGTTCGATTTCTGAAGTCCAAAGAACGGATGGTCCATAAGTCTTGCAAGGTCCCGTCATAAAGTGGACCACGCGGGGGGCGCGATAACCGACTATTTGCATATAAGTTTGAAGGATAGCTTTGGGACATTTGTGGATGTGCCTTTGTCCTGTCCAATATTTTTAGGAATTAGGTAAATTTTGTGAAAACAATGGTTACTTATATGGTAACGAATGTTTTTTTCCTATTTATATTAATTTCTTAAGATTATGTTTTTTGCTTAAAAATAATAATTGTACATTTATTTCTAATAAGAACATTTTTATTTAAAGTATGGTGTTATATTATTTCGTCTTCAAATTTTCTTTTTTTTCCATAAATGAAAACTTTAAATAATGCGAAACGCGGTGCCACTCAACATGCCTCCAGAACTCGGTGGAAAGTTCCATACCCCGAAATCGATATCTTAATGGGAACGGAGTGTCTTAATACTAGGCTTCCAGGTTCCCTCAGCCGGGAAACAGCGTGAAGCTAAAAAATCTACTCTTAGTGCGTAACGCCTCAAGAACATTAAGTATTGAGAAGTACAAATTCACGTCGTATATTGCCTAAACAGTTAAATATTTTGGTATACCTCCAAGTAGTCATAATACAACAGATTACCTTTATTTATAGTTCGAAAGCAACTTTAGATGTTATCAAGAATCTATAAATTTAATTTAACATTATAAAAAATTAATAAAGTCTATATTCTAGAAACTACCAATTAATTTTCATTTATGCAAATATTTCATCCATTATAACGCTACGTTTCACAAATTTATTTTTGTTTTTAGCTGCAATCAGCATCCCATATCTATATCGGTAGGCAGAGTTAACCTAGTATTAAGAAACTCCGTTCCCCACCACCGCCAAATTTTTGAGTAGCGGAAGTTTGTCTTCGTACGAGTACGAGCTAATTATTTTTTTTTATTTTCCCCGAATGAGAATCGAACTAACAATTGTCATGTTTACAGTGAATCACTGTGCCACGATGGCCACGTCATAAATTTAAAAACTATTTCATTGATTTCTATATAAATACAGATATATAACACATGAGAATACGTAAGCAGAGAAGAACCTAGCGTCAGGACACTCCTTCTTTTGTAATATAAAAGAAACATGGAATATCCAAAGGAAACCCCCAATCTTCAAATACCAATCAAAATAAAAAAATATACCAGGAAAATAATATAATACACTAAATCAAATTAAGTATTCAGAAATCAGTAGTGTTGTACCACAAACGTGGGTAGTTTGCACATTGGCTGGATTTTTAATGCTAATCTACTCTAGCAGATAGCGGCTTTCGACGCTCGTATATAAAGCTTTATCGTTTCAAATTCTTCGAAGTATAGACGTATATTTATTCGCAACAAATCGTATTCAACCGGATGTGATTTAAAATTGTTGTAGAATAAATCAATAACAGCGTCTGACTCTAAACGCGACAGTTGTGGGTTCGATTCCCAGTCAGAGAAATGAGTTATTTTCCTTTTCTTTCTCTGATAACAGGACAAGGTGTGATATTCGCTTTTGTACCTCAACACGCAATATCTTATATAATTGGAATTTAACTTCACTACTATAATATACACATAGCTTATTTAACTTCCCACATCTCTTAAGGGAATCCTAGTGTTTCGTCACTGCATTCTTTTTATTTTATTTTTAATATCACTAAAATACGATTAGATGTGTATACTCCCCTTATATTATGTCTTCAAGTAATATTATTTCATAACCAAACTGACCTCTGACTGCACTGTATAGATCAAGCTCTTCGTAGAAACCTGCGATTTTATTGCACATGATTTATATTGCGAATGGATTCAGAATAAATATCGATTAAATCCTAAAAATATTGAATCGGAAGAAAATTTACTTCATAGCTTTACTAGTGTTTGTCCGTATATTAAATTTATGTGACATATTATAAAATTATTGCCTAGATTTATGTCTAGATAATATGTATATGTATTGAAATATATTTGTAAAATATTTTTTATCTTGTGAAATATATTTGAAAATTGTTATATAGGTACGCTTTACTTAAGCTTTTTAATTACTTCTATATAGTTTCTACTCACATATTATTGTGTTTTTTTGTGGTTTGTGTAATTGTGGTTTGTTGATTCATACCTGAAAAAATATATATTTGTTTAAAAAAATGAGAAATATACATATAATATTTAATTAAAAATTTGAAAATAATATTTTAGCCACTTTTGGTATATATCAAAAGTTATAAGTTGTAACTAAAACAGTTTTATCTTTATACTCAAAAAAAAATCCTAAATATCTAATAGCGATTATAATTATTAAGATTGTATATTTAAAAATGGTACTGAAGGCAAAGTGCAGCCTTGAGTTTTTGACAGAGTGTCTTGTCACTAGGTATTATCTGCTATATGGTATAAAACGTAAAGCATTTTTTATTGTAACAAAAATATATGTATATTTAATATTAAAAAATAAAATAGATAAGTTCGCGTGTCCTAGCACTGATAATGATGATGTACACAATACATCTGATAACAACCGCACGACTCCTGTTGGAAGCAAATAATTCTGTCTTTACACGATATTAAACTTATTTCTTTTATTGAATCAACATTAACAATCTGATACATTATCTGGATGGTTTTAAATATTAATTTATAGTATGTTTCTTGGAATATTCATCT
>DWQW01010700.1:0-11942 GCA_018249695.1 Heliconius erato demophoon
ACTATCTCAAATATTAACTTCTTGAAAACTTAAATACTTATATCGTTTGATAGAGTGAAGCGATTACAATGAAATAAACACTAAAACCTACCTTGATTTATTTGTAATTTTTATGTATAAAAGTTGCCTAAATTTATTGAGTACTTTTTACGTGATACGTGTTCACATAAACAGACAAACAGACAAACAGACAAACAGATAAACAGACAAACAGACAAACAGACAAAAATTCCAAAAATGTTAGAAATGGATTCTGTTAATTATCCTTTAACACCCTGGCTAATTTGTTTTTAAATATTTTCAATGTACAGAAACGACTTTTCTACAGATTTATTATAAGTATAGATTAGAAGATAGCTAAACCTTGGACTGTCTACTAGTAAAGATATCGAGTTTGTGCTCTTTAGGTTTGTCTTAGTAGTGTTCTTTTGAAAAAAGCACGTTTTTATTTTTTGAAACTATATATTTTTATATAAACTTATAGCTATATATACTTATTTCCGTATATATTATCAAGTAAACAATTAGCTTTTATCAATGATGTTCTCCCACTTCCTGATATGTGAAAGAGAAGTGTGTTAATGGAACGTTTGTTTGGCGTGAAACGGCACGCTTTATCGAGCTCGTATCGACAGGTGAACCAGTTAAAAACGATTCGATTACAGCGAACCATTTTCAGTTAAAAGTTTTAAAGCACGTAATGTTTTGTAGAGGTTTGGAATACTGACCACGTATTTATCGAAAAAAGGGATGGTAAACAGTTGTTACACGTCTTTTCATATAATACTGTATTGAAAACGGAACAGGTCATTCATTAATTTATCAATAAGTAAATAGTTATATAAAAAATTATTGAAAAGTAGTTTATGAATAGAATATATGAAAATAATTTAGAACTTAGCTTTAATAATTAACAAATGTTATTCATCCTAGGTCCTAAGAGGAGCGGTCGTTAATACTTTTTTACCTACTGAACCTTTGATTTTTTATCCTCCTTAACCTTTGATTTATTTTTGATTGACTTATTCGGCTATATACTTGCTGGAGGGAAGACCATATTCCAGATATCTGCCAAATAAATTATTTTAAAAGTCATCGTGGCGCAGTGCGATGACTGAATATAATGACTGTGGTCCATCTTCACATGTGGGACTGGATAATTTTCTTTCTCCGCTATGATAAAACAAAATGTGGCGTTGAATTGCGCCACTCAATGCGGAATGTCTCGACATAAGACAACATAGTGAGAACGGAGTGTTTTAACAAGAATGATGCTCTCCCTGTCTACTCTTTATACATGTGTTTGTTAGAGAGGTTATTGTCAACTACTGCATTACACTATATTATATTTAATTCGCATTTATTTGTGCTTATAATCTCGATTTCTGATTTCTATCTCTTCGTATGCATTTCACTCCCCAAAAGTAGTACTTAGTTGAACATTAGCGTACCTATTAGTCAACATACATGTTTCTTCGGATGTTTTCGCCGGCTTTTGGAAACTTTGCCGTTATTGTATTCGCCTATGGAACAACTACAGTTATCTTAGTTTTCTTGAGTTCCATTTAAATATATGAGTATGTCTGATAACCAAGTGCGTTCGTAGGTTATCCGCAAACAGCGACTTTACTTACCGTTACCCTATACATTTAGCATTATAGCTGAAAATATATGTTCATGTGAAACTACTGAAAAATAAAATCAATTTCCTAAAAGAAAACAAATAGAAATTAGAACATAGCTAACAATATTATTCTGATTTAATACACTGCACGACTCTAGGTACCACATCGTATGACTTTGCGGTGCACCGGTCGATTGCGAAAAGGTGCGCTATAGCAACCGTAGTCAAACATTCCACCTGAAATTTAGGTCACCGTCCCTCTGATGAATGCTTAAAAAATTCCATCTTTGACCGACGGCCATTTTAATGATTTTCGAAATAATTCATAAATAATAAACACAAATTACACCGTAACTTCATCACGATTGTCTCATGAAAAGTAAAGATAAAAAAAGATAATGATCTATCTATTATGTCCTTAAGCTTCCGCTTGCAATTAAGTTACTGAATTTAATGCAACTCTTAATTCACTATCGTTTGTCCGATAAAAGTATGAAATTAAATTACTATTTTACAATTTAACCCATATACTTATTGAGGACCAATATTTTGTTTGACGAGCTGTGGGATATAAGAGTTCGGGTTGAACGTTATTTTGTTTATATTTGAAGCACCTCTTGCGTACATTAGGTAAGTCATAGCGGCGTTAGTGTTAGGACAACGTTATATGTTGTGTCGTATAATCAAATCGCGCTTTGCCAGGAAGAAGAAAAAAAATAATTCAATTATAATAATTTCGTCGTTGCTTTAAGCCCGATTTCCACCGCGAAAGATAAGTGAACCGGTAGTGCTGAAACTTCTTTTGAATAAAATATAGTTTATATTTCCACCAAGAAAGAATGATGTATCAACACATCTCTAGACAGTTCTAGAGAAGACAGTGCTAGAGTTAGTTTATATCACCGCTTTCCTCTCGCTCGATCCTTTTCGTTCGACTATTTTTTGGTGAAAATACAAACATTGTAGTTTGCAATTGCTAGTTCAGGGTGGACTCCGGTCGCTACGATGGCCTCTACCATTCAGTATTCTCAAGAATTGGGTGAAAAGTGGGAAACGGAGTGTCTTAACACTAGCTCGCCACTGTCTGTCCAGCTATGCATGAAAAATTGTAAAGCTCATTCTGTTAAGTATGAAGATATCGCTTACACACAAACCAATAGCCTGGATGGATGTTTATTTACACATCTGTTTTAACATTCATGGTTTATATTTAAGTTACGTTTTTATAATGCAGTAGTTTATTTCATTTCTACACAATTTTATCTATTTTTTTTTAAATTTAATTATCTATAATTGAACTTTTACTTTGATAAATTTTATACTTTCATAATATGTTCGTACGCTAACGAAGTAGTGGATAAATATTCTCTGCAATGTGGAGTGTACTTAAAGCAAATAGGTAGCGCTTATTTCAATATTATGAATATTGTTCGAGAAAATTTCTTATTTGTTAAACATAATCGATGTAATTAAGTGCGTAACTTACTGGAAATAGAAATTCTTAAAGTCAACAATTTGTTCGATATTAACTTAGTTATTATATTCGAAAAAATCTATTACAAAAAGCTTAAATAGCGATTCTCTTTCAACACACATCGGAACTATCTATAGGCAATACCGACACTACACTACTGTGTGTACACACGAACGCTATGGATTTGATTTCCGCTCGGGGAATGTTTGCTTTTAAATTTATATTTTCGATCGAAAGAGCTTCACGCTGTATCCCGCATACAACAGGGTAGGCAGAGGGAACCTAGTGTTAATACACCCCGTTCCCCACTTTCTGTCGAATTCTGGAGGCATTGCGTGTTGAGTGGCGAACTCACCGCCGCGCTTAGCCTCGACACTAGAGCGAAGAAATGGAAATATAAATTTAAGTAAATATTTCATCTCCTCGAGTGGGGATGGGGATATAACCAGTCGGTTTTACAGTCACACTTGCTGCTGTGCCACGACTGGCCTCAAATCCATGCGAACGAAATTACCGACATTAGTCATATACAAACAAACACAAGTCTATAAATCTTTAAATACATTGGTTTCTATGAACGATGTATAAGAACAAAATTATTTATTTTTCCCACACAAATAGCAGTAAAAAGCAATTGTCTTTGTGGTTGGCGCTCGTTCTTTATTGCCGCACCACTATACTCCGCACACATTCCTTTTTCAGACTTTTTCCAATGGACAGTGGAATGTCAAAATTAAATTTTTCTGTTTATATATTAACAATATATTTGGGACAGTAAATACTATCGTTTATATTGTGTGGCCATGCCAACTTATTCCAGTTTTTTTTACTGTACATTACGCCATAATGTTACAGCATTAGAAAAAAGACAATAATTAATTATATTCATTTCCATATTATATTTATAAAATTGTTAAAACAACAACATATTTCCTCTAAAATTTATAAAAGTCTACTTTCTTATTGAAATTTTGCTATATTACTCATTCCCTTGACTATTTTTCAATGAAAAATATATTTTGTTCTGTTTCACGTAGACAGACGTCTGACTGAAACCGTCAAAGTGACGAGGGTGCAAAAGAGATTCAGAGTCAAATTACCGTATCGTTTGTAGATAAAACACTTTCCTTTCCTAAGGCTGATCGAGTTTCTGATATTGACGTTGAACTTATTAGTCAAAATAGGTACCATTATGTTATATTAAACAAAGCATTTTTTTTCCACATAAATATATTAATCATTGTAGCACAGTGTGATAGCCTACTGTAAGCGCGATATATGGGTTCGAGTTCGACAGTATTTAAGCTATTTTCCTTTTCCCGGTCTAGTAATACAAAGAACGGCGTTGAGGCTTGCGACTTAATATATAATGTCTGGAATCCGGGCGGAAAGGTGTATTCGGACACTAGTTTAGTCTAATCTAGTCTCTGTTTGCCTACCCCGCTATACCTGTTGACATGAATAGTAAACTTGACAATATTTTGTATGCTAGAGCTACCGTCCGTGCCGTCTATTCAGATCCAATATTTTCTAAGCGTAAAAATTTTATTAAATAAAATTTAAAATTTCAAACGCTTTAAAACAAAGATAAAGCATACATAAATATTTTCATTTGACTTTTACATTCATGAAAAAATCAAGTGTATCTTTGACTTCACCTAGATCCTTCTTTTTATTTATTTCTTTATCTAGAAGTAGAATAAAATGTAAATTGATATTTTTTCTTTTGTCTGATGAAGATTTTTCGCTCTTTTCCCTATAGTTTTTATTTATCATATTTTAAATTCATTATAAAAAACTATATTTTAAAATAATTAAACCGGTGCAAATAATATCATAACTTACATGGCTCATTTTATTCCAAAACTATCAACGACAAGTTGTTGGAAGAATTCCAAATGACGGCTATTGAGTGCACAATAGTCACGATTACTGGATAAATTAAGCATGCTTTCCACGCTCAATAAAATTCAGAACACGTTTCGTATCGGAAACTTCCGAAAGAGAAGTTATATTCCCGTTTAGTTCTAATAATATACCTAATTTCAGAAGTTACAGCTACTACAGAAATTACAAGTATCAAATAATATAATATTAGAATAATAAAGTAGCCACAAAAATAGGTGGTCAGGAGGAAGGTAGTCTAAATTAGAAATTGTTTATTTTCACGATTTCCAGCCACCACTTCTTTATGGATTCGATCAATTCTCTACTGCATTTATATTTTTAATTTTTTTTTCATCATATTCACATCTCACTGTCAGATACATCTGTCGTACTTGTTTACATATAAATATGCACTAACTTTCTGCCGTACCATCAATACAAATAAAAAAATATAAAATCTTGCAACGATTGAGGAATCTCATTTCTGGCGAAAGGTTCAACAATGTTTTTCCTTGTAACTATTACAGTAAAAGAAGTAAATCTACTTAGGCCATCTATGGTCTTCATCATCAGTTACACACCATCAAATTGTGATTACCGAAAGCAAACACACGAGTCTCTACAAAAAAATACTCAAATCCTTGGAAGTGTGCCTATAAAATTTAAAGAGTTCCCTAGATTTCTCCAGGATCCCATAATCAGATCTTGACATGGTCACCATGGGACCAACCACCAACTGTGAGGTATACCCTTTTAAACAAAAAAAGAATTATCCAAATCGGTTCAGGCGTCTTCGAATAATCGCTGAACACACATAAAAAAAAGATTCCGACGAATTGATAACCTCCTTTTTTGAAGTTGGTTAAAAATTGTTAACGATAACTCGCATTAGATACATGAAGACAACCTGTATATGTATAAAATTTAAATGTTTAGCCAAAAGACAGGAAATTTGAAGCTCTCACACCATACGAGTACCTCCTGTTTTCTCTCTCAACAAGAAGCAGCGCAATATCCGTACAAAAATTTTAAACTTAGGAAATATTGCAACTTTTCTTTACTTGGATTCAATATCTTTGATAAATAACCTTAGATCATAATATTAGTTATGCAAAAATAATTTTAAAAATATGAACACAATTCAATAAAAACAACTGTAAAATAGAAATACATACAAAATACGAGAAAAAAATGTTCTTAGTAAAAAAAATTAAAGAATGCTCTTGAGATAGGCACTCAAAGTTTGCGAATAAAATTTTTAGAATTCCGTAGTGAACAAGGAACCCTAATAGTTTTGCCATGTCTGGCTACCTGTCCGTCCGTCCATCCGTGCTGTAACTCAAAAACTATTGGTACTAGAAATTTATAATTTGGTTTGAGTATACCGGATGTAAGCGACTGCGCTCTTATTACGGGAGCAGCATATAGGTTAAAATATTTCAAACCTATGCCTAATAAAATTAATTAAGATTCGTCAACAGTTTAGACGTGGGATTATTATTTTCATTTCATGATTTTTATCCATACTGTATTATGTGTGAAGCAGATAAGAATATCAATATATCAATAACGTAAACACCTACTACTACGAAACGTTGCCGATCTGCCACTTTTCATTCTAAAAAAACAGATTCGGACGACTCTCGTTCTATTTTATGCAATTACCTATTTTTAATAATAAACCTAAACAATGTTCAACTTCACTGCCATTACCTACGACTCGATTTGGTGAATGAGGTGTGTGCGATATTGTCGCTTTGATAGGTTTGCGTCTGTTGCGTCATTCTTAACAAATGGCATTTTATTTTACAAGGATATTTTTTTTTTATAAAATTACTTTTAACTTTTTAACACAATATCTTTTTAATTGTATTGGGCTTTTCTAAAGTAATAACAGCATACGTCAACATCAACAACGCCGACAAAGCGATAAAATAAAATATTGAAAAAAAAATATATATATATATATATATATATATATATATATATATATATATATATATATATATATATATATATATATATATATATTTTTTAGGGTACCGCCCCTTCATGTGCAGTGGGTAAATTTTTTCTCGTCTTCGTCGCTTAAATTTATTGTAGAAGTATACCTATATAAAATGTTAGAGCATGGTACGGAAGTGTCGATCAGCCAATCTCCTTATCTAGCGAAGCGACTCGCGCTTGGCTTTTGTAAAAACTACGGAGACCTACACTGCGCATAGTGCACCACACTTCATCGGTATCTTTGCGTATTTAGGTACAGTCATATTTAGGTAAGTCGTATTAAATTTACTCAAAATTTACTTTTTACCGCTCTGTAAAGATGAAAAAAATAAACACCATAAACATAGATTTATTTATTCTTATAAAGAAATTAACACGTATTTGTTATTATCGTTTAACATCAAAAATTGCTAATTCAATTTCTTCTTATTCGGCAGCTTGTCTTTAAAATTCTATAGAAATGCCAAATTACGGTCGAGAAACAAGAATTATTTAAATTAGAGAATAAATTTCAATATAAATGTCCTAAATACCGATCAGCAAGTACAATGTGATATTAATAACTTCCAAATTTCAAAACATATCAAGGCAATAGAAGTAGTGCTAGTCGTATATATGTATATACATATACAAACTAGGTTAGTACACAAATTGTTCCTCAATTTTCAAATATAGCTGTCCCCCTTCTTTGCCTTATATCAAAATGGGATAGACTCATTATGAAAATTGTTTACTTGGCTTGAAACAGCACGGTTTTATTGCGTTAGTATTGGTTTGGTCCCACTCGAAAATTTAATTACAACAAGCTGTTTTTAGTAAAACATATAGGTTAGTCGAGTTAAGCTTTTTGTTTCTCTTTGACTTTATGAACAAAAAATATATATGTTAGTTGAGATGCTCGTATAAAATAAAATATTAACATCTCAATCTTAAGCTGATAGATCTAAGGTATTTTTACCTTTATCCTTTAAATTTTTTTACGTCTATAAAAAGTGCACAGCAATGGTTTAGATACAGCCAAAACAAGATTAATATCGCCAGCGTTTTGTTACAGATGCAACATCGAAGCCCAGTCCGTATTCTTACGAAAATACATAATATTTACCTTTGAAGTTACAACATTTCAACTTACTTTAAGTTTATTTTTTATAATGGAAAAGGCAAACGAGCGTTCGAGTCACCTGATGGTAAGTGACCACCGCCGGCCCTTGCAACACTAGAGGAGCTACAGGTGCTTTGCCGACCTTTAAGGTGGAGACAGACGCATGTATTACGGAATCATCATCAATATATATAACAAAATGTAACTGATCGCTGTCTGTACTGCATCTTCCATAGATATATGAAAAAAATATATATTAATGGGGATTAATCAATGCAATAATAAAATCCATAACAAAGATTTTTAAAATTTTGTCTGTTTATTTGTGGTGGTGATATTTAAATAAAGTTTTCATTATTGTTTTTTGGTGAGCTTCTGATAACATTTTGTGTTTGTTTTACTTTTACTCTGTATCCTATAGGGGAGACAGTGGAAACCTATTTGGAAAGCCATTTCGTTCACGACTAGCGAGCGGATGGGTCGCTAGTATAAAATAAACGTATTTACTCTCAATTTACAAATTTAAATATAACTATTGTCCAATAAAAGGTAGAGTGATTTCATAAAGTGACGCGCAGTAGGTACTACTGCTTACTATATAATTATTATTATCTCAATTCACGGACGCTACCTAACTACGTATTGGTATAAATATTATTAATAAAAGCTATTCCATTATCATTATAATAATAAAATATTAGTAACAAGTATCTGTCACATTACCTTTGTAACAACATAAAAATTAGTGACATTTCTCTCCTATCTTCACCTTTGCCCCTTAAAAGCCATGTGTATTCCACTTACATCAAGTTGATGTCATCAACTCAGTAATGTCACCAGATGATGACTACAAGAAGCAAATATATGGTTTTTTTAAGAAATTATATGAAACCTATAAAATTTGAGGGTTTTATTTGATTATTATTTGTATATGTATGTCACATACCACAGTTGGGATTTTAATTTCATAACCATCTTGTGTTTGAATTAACATTACAATATTTTGAAAACAACGAATCAATTGAACACTTTGCATTTCAATTTAAATTTCAATTTTTCACACGTCCGAAGCTTTTGGATATGTAGATAGACTATATATGAAATGATATGATAAAAGGTCAAAAGTTTACTTGATGATTTCACTTAAAATTTTTATACAAAAATTAAATACTATAAATTATGTGTAAAATTAACTTAATTTAAATGTTTTTTTGCTCAAAAATTGTAAACAATTGTAAACGTTGAAAATTGAGAATTCAGAAACTAATTTTGAAATGATAGATACTTCTGTTCAGCAAGCATTCCCTTTCTTAAACTAAAAGTGGAGTACAGAATTATTAATTATAACTCAAACCTCAAATATATTAAAATACTTCAAAAAAGTAGAAGATTCATGAAGTTAACTCTCTTCTTGGTTTGATATTACTTCTGTATTATTTTCAGCTCCACGCTGTATCCTGCTAAGACAGTAAGCAGTGAGAACTAAAAGGAAGTCCACGATCAAAATCAGAAGAAAGGACGTGTACACTTTCCGCCTTATTCTATTTAATTTCCTCGAGTGGGGATCGAACCCACAACCAGTCGATTTTGCAGTCACACTTTGTGCCTCTGCGCCACAACTGGCGTTGTATACTATGCTATAATTAAACATATAATATTATAATTGATATATTTGTTATAATTAATATCGTAATTAAGTGTCAAACGTATGTCGAACATAAACCTACATAATTATGAAATCCCTGTGCTGTACCGAAACATATTTTCTATGGAAATCATAACAAAAAAATACTTATTTTAATGGTTCAACATGTTATATTGTTACTGTCATCAAAATGTAACATACAATAACTTCGATAATAGTAAGCAAATATAATATTTCTATGAAATCGGGTTTTCCATTACGAGGCGAATCTAAATGAATTCCTTTTGGCCGCTTGTTATTCAATTCGGTGAATACGTTTCGCATGTCTAAGTGGTCCCCGAATATTTGGGCATCTGGAGATATTATATTCATTTTGTAGCCCGATTATGATAGACGTTTTACAATTTGAATACACATATTTATGACAAAGCAATTTATAAGTTATGCTTAACCGTCTTCGTTTTATCGAAAACCAGGCAGTTCTATATTTGGTAAGTATTTTTTTTATGTTTGTCCGTCGATTTCTCCGTTATTGTGGATCGATTTTAATAAATATTTTTTGATTTAAAGCGTGTAATTGCTCGGCGAAACTCAACGCCGCGCCTTGACTCGACACCAGAGCGAAGAAATGAAAATATAAACTTTAATAATATTTCATTTTCTCGAGTGGGGATCGCACCCACAACCAGTCGCGTTTACAGTCTCACTTTGTGTGAGTGTAAAGCTCAATATACTACATGTACTATGTGTTTCATACAATTTCTGATAATAATCATAAATTTACTTCTTGTAGTCATCATCTGATAACATTACTGAGCGATTAGGAGTTATGGGTTTATCTTTTACATATTATAGATACTTACAAAAGACTAGTTGTAGAACTATCGAGTTATTCAGGTAAGCTGATGATTGTAGGTATAATCTCAACTTCTAATGCTTAGGTTGAACCTTTACACTTGGCCATATTAATGCAGCAAGGCAAGGCTTGTCCAAAGTACAAGGGGCCTTTTCCGTTATTTTTGAAGTCAATGCCAGCCAAAAAAGTTAAAACATTAAAAGATGACTAATAACTATCGAGTTCTGTGTTCACTCGTGATATAATTCAAGCTCTAAATTTGACTTGGCTATTTTTTACTATCAGGCACCAAACAAAATATCCACTTAATAGTCCAGTACAAACTGGAAGGACAATAGCTTGTAAATATAATAAACCTACAGGCTTTAAAAATTGCCAAGTGAAATTTAGAGCTTGAATTTTATCTCGAGTGAACACAACAGAACTTTGCACCCATATAGATTTCCCATTCTTTTGTCAGTGAAATATAGAACGACGCATTACTTAAAATATAACTTGGCTGTCATTTCACATTATTGTTTTTGATTGGATATAGACTAAATATATCTCGTATAGTGTAGTATAAATTTATATTCATACAAAAATTTATGCACTAAACTGTATTTTTTACACTTCTTTGACGCATATTGAGAATTCGCTGAAACATATTGCCCTTGAGGTACATGCATACTCGTATACGTATAACGGGTATGGCACAAAGCAGGTGTTTATTATTGGAGGTAGTGCCACATCATTTAGAACCGAAGATGAAGACAAAAGAACGTCATTTGGAAGTAAGCCAAACAGTGGCAAAGAAAAACCGCTCCGTTTACACAAACACACGTTTACACCTTAACCTTTGCAAATGACTTTTCAAAATACCAAAAGTAATCTGTGAATTTGTTAGAATATATTATGAATAGCTTCACACTATATCCTGCACACTTGCCAGAGTAGGCAGAGGGAACCCGGAAAAGTAGTGTAACAACACTCTGTTCTCATTAAGAAACTTCCGTTCCTCATTTTCCGACGAATTCTGGATTCATTGCGTGTTGAATGGCGGAATTCAAGGACGCGCTTTCAAGATCTGTAAATTATCTAATGGAGAACTATAATAGCCCAGCTAAATTATAAGGCACTAGCGGCCCGCCCACGGCTTCGCCCGCTTAAAATGCATGATTATTGATTTAATAAGCAGACTTGATTGACAACTCTAATGACTTCTAATATGATTTTTATAGTACTTTAATCTGTAATATTCTAATATGATTTTTTTACGACATTATCGTAACTTCTATAAGATTTTTTGATTGTTTCGAACTAAAAAATATGACCAATGTTGATATTTGATATTCATAAAATATACAT
>DWQW01010701.1:0-11942 GCA_018249695.1 Heliconius erato demophoon
AATAAAAAAACCCATCTCAACTCTCTCTTTATTGATGAACGCCGGTCAACGTCCGAGTCCTTGACCTACACCCACTAGACCTTGGGTTTGGTGCCTTAATCTTTAATTAATAAAACATAAACCTTACAAATGCTTAATTTGGTGTTATTTGTAGAATGTTGAATGTCTGTTTTATAAAATTGTCGACAAAAATATTACTAAATCAATACAAATAAATGTCATTGTTATTTAAACTCAACATTTATTATCATTATTTATTGCCTGAACTATTTATAGACATTAGTCGATAAATGAATTCTTTTTACACTTTTTACACCTTTTACCAGGTTCCTTCTGCCTACTCGGCTGTGTCGGGATACAGAGTGAAGCTGATTTATAAATAATTCTATTATAAACAATACTTTAGGCAATATTTTAAAGTAACACGCGAATGCTTTGCGGTATCGGCCATGGAAGAGATTCCATGTTTCGTCATTACTCTCAAAGTATTATGTTGACCTACATTTTTTAAATTGTTCATGGGTGACTTGACAAATGCCGGAGAAAGTGGCCGAATGAACGAAAGTTTAAATTTGTTTCTCATAGAAGCTTTAACCCGTAATGTACATTTCTCTTTCACCCCTCAAGTGTAAATAATAAAGCTGATAAACTTATAATGTCTTTTTTTCGATATTTTTTGTTATTTTTTTGTTCACTGTAAATATATTTCGTTCTTAATAAGCGTCTATTTGTTTTGTTAAAAAGCAATTCTGCAAATTAACCCCACTTTGACTTTACGGTGACTTTTTCAAGAAAAATAAGCTTTGATGTACAGTAATTGTAGGATAGGTATATACATATATTTACAAATGTTTCGATAGAATTTGGGCAACGGAGTGTATTAACACTAGGTTTCTTCGGTCTATCATACTATGTGTGGGGTACAGCGTGAAGCTGATTTATTTATTTATTTTAAGTAAATTATTTCATATAATGTAGTACAATTAACCAAAAAGTACCTAAGATATTCTTTAACGTGCGGCAAAAATTTTCCTGATTTTGCTTAATTTATTTGAATTTGCAGGTGACTATTAGCTCTTTGTATCAGCATTTCCCTGATTTACGGTTTAATAATATGTATCTATAATATTTAATAATAATATGTATCTATAATTAATAATATGTATCTATAATATTTAACTTGTATTGCAGGACGGTAATAAATTATAAAGGATTACGTGAATTCTATTTATTGTTTAGATATTAGTCTTCGATGTTCTTCCTAATGAAACATTGAAAATATCTAACCTTATACTATATTTTAGATAATAGCTTTATCCGGGAGTTAGCGTGGTGGAGCGTATCGTAGGCCTGCCGCCTGCCGCCTGCCGCCTTGCTGCGAGCGGCGCCGTGACGAGTACCGTTACTTGACACACTGGCTTGAAGCCTCCAGCGCGCGCTTTTGGTAACACTGTAATAACTGCGAGATATGTCGTTTAAGACATACTCCACCAGGGGATAAAATGAAATACTGATTGTATTTGGGAGATAAAAATTTTATAAGCTATTCGTTTAGTAAATTTTGTTTTATTTTTGTACAATTTATTAGAAATACAGATCTTTTAGGGATGACTTATTTGTTTGTATTGTAAAATTCGGACTTAATATTTCGAACTTATTGCTATCATCTGTGGCCACCAGTAAATAAATAGCTTACGATGGAATAACGTCTCTATAATAGATAGAGATATTTTCACTAACAGTATTTCTTATGGAATGTTCGGTAATGCTACAATTTGAACCAAGTAGACAAGCTCTGACGACCATTTAAATGATATATACTGTTACGTATTGTCATTGTTTATAAAGCCAAGATGGTTGGACTATCCGGTAGCAAGAATGTGACTGCGAAGAAATAGACGCGTCATTATAGTAATCAATGGTCTATCTTATGTGGAGCTGATGGAGTGGTTATTTGCGCTGCATTCCTTATTTTTATGCACCTACATTCTTTACGGCTTACTACCGTTGTATACAGATGAAGTTAATGGTGTCGAACGCCATACTTTACATTTAACACATGTAACACATTCTGCATAATTATAATAAAAACAGAAATGTAATACGAAGTGTGTTTTTCCTAACTTAGTTGTGTTGCTTGGTAGTTGAGATTCAAGTTAAGAGTTAAGATTTTTCATAAAATTTTACTCCTGCTAATGGTCTATTAAGAAATATTTTGATATAATGCTACTTATAATATTTTATATTAAACAAATCTGGCTCTACGTAACAAGGTTTAACACAACATTAAACAATGTTTGAAAATGAAGCGTTGTCTTTGCTAAATATATTATTTATTGTATCGACTTCGGGCGCAATGTAGAGAATAGGGTGTCTTGATTCTAGGTTTATATATGCAGGATATAACGTAATGCTTTAAAAAAGCAAACAACAATTTTCAATAATCTGTTACATTATGTACGAGTACGTGTAAGTTCATGTAATCACGAAGGTGCCATCAGAAGCAGCTCGGGCTATCTGATCTTTTACAATATATCCCAATATATTTAATAGCCATTTAGATGTCCGAACATGTAAAATGTTGGAACATAATAAAACTAGGAAATGAAACAAAAATAAATAATCAAAAATGCTTGGGATGTTATAACCCTTATTAACTCTTTATATTATTTAGTATATAATTAATAGGTATTGTATCTCGAAGTCAGTAACTAATAAATTATAGATAATGAATACTATCATGTTTCTTGATATCTCTCATCTGTAGAATAGCCCCCAATGTTACCATGACTAACATGTTAGTAGCTGCGTCAAAATTATTACGTGCTCACCCATGACCCGGAGGAACCTTGCTGAGTAAATGTACGAGTAAACACTACAGTACATTTTTTAATTGACTCATTGGCAAATCGTAAATCAAAGAAGCCTCGGCGTCGTGTGTTCTTAGCGTTGAAAACGTATAAAAAACTCTTTGAAAATACATGCAGGCTGTTTTCGTATTAGTATTTTTTTGATACATTTTTAACTTAAAAATTTATCATTAGCATTTGATTGCTTATTGTTTTCAAAGAATCTGTTTTGGGATGACTGATATTTTTAAGATATCTCTACATAGTTATGCCAGAAGGCAACCAAACCTTAACCTTTTTTATAAACTTAATTTTTACTGTTCTGTATTAATCAAAATTCGACACAATTGTAAATAAACGACACTAATAATACTTAGTATTCTCTAAGGGATGTTTCATTAAACACAAGGTACCCTGCAACTCTATCCCATGAGGTCATACACCGCAAGGTCGCCCAGTTTTACTTGCAAGGGTATTACGGGTACATGACTGCATAATGTTATAGTCGTCTATTTATATGGACACTACTTATTTATTTTTCCTATTCACAGCTTCACTGTTTATTTTCTTATTAAAAAAAAGTCGTTGAGAGTCTTAACAGTTTTATTTTTATACTTTTTTGTATCTGACCCTTGTTTATTTTATTAGTACCTAAAGGTAGTATATATAAATATATTATTAACATTGAGGCCAGCCGTGGCGCAGTGGCACAAAGTGTAATTGTAAGCGCGACTGGTTGTGGGTTCGTGTGTGGGAACCCGCTCGAGGAAATTAATTATCTATCCATTATCTTTCAAAAAAAAATTTTTTTTAAACGTTGTTAAATACAAGTATATAAAACACTTGCTCAAAAACATATATAATTGCACGATATTATACAAATTATGCAAAATGTTAAAAATTTTGACGAAAAATACTGATCGAAATCTATGTGCCTGTTATAAATATTTTGGAACAAAAAATATATTAAGGAACGTAAGATATTTCCTGCCTACAACTCTACTCAATGTTAATATTCACCGTATGTTTCTATATAACAAAAGAATACACAATATAACTATAATTCTTTTTGGCCTACTCTACAGTTGACAGTCTTGGAGAAGACGCCGTTAATGTCTGGCAACTTGCCCGGAACATTCGAACTGACTCAAAACTTTGGAAGTCGGTCGATAATGTTCTATGAAAGTAAATTATCTGCTCTTACAAAAGGTTATTTTTCTCAGAAAAGAGTCATTGCTAAAGTTGGCTAATGAGTTTGTTTATAAGGGAGGACTCATACTACAGCGTCAGTCACGGTTCGTTCTTGGTCGAACTCAGTATGTCATAAATATTCTTGTATGAGAAACTGATAGCATTCATATTGTCGTTCGGGTCAAGTTTCGTCCGATCACGCATATAAGAATATTTCTCATACAACAAAATGAGATGGGACCGAGAATGAACCATGACCGCCACTACAGTCAGAATCTTCTCTAAGACTGCCACAACTATATATCAATTAGATAAATGTAGCTATATCGAAAATGGTACGGTGATTTATTTAAATTTGGTTGATGTAGCTTCAATCTAAAACTAAAAGATAGTTTTCAAAAGTAATGTAGAATAGGTGCATGTTTTAGAGAGTTCGATAACAAGAGCGTAAAATAGTAATTAATTTAAATAAAATCATTCCTTCTTCTAGCATTAGCAGTCATCACGTCTTTGTCGGATATTCCGAAATATAAATAGTAAATGATACTTATGAATTTAATTACCTACTACTTTCAGTCGCAGTTAAAACTTTCATATAACATATAATATTTAGTAATCTGCCCTTAGTGCACGTCAAAATCGGACAAAACATTGGAAAAAAGTATAATGCCGGGAAACTTAATATTTAACTATAGTAAATTAATTTATAGGTCTGTTTGTTTATGGCGTACCTATGTATGTGAGCAGCAGTATGGCATTGGTGTCAAGTCAATTTGTATCATCGGTGTAAGTGAGCGTAAAATTAGCACTCCACATGCGAACCGAGTAATAGACAAAATTATATCGGCACATGCAAATTGTATGTAAACTGTATTTTACTTACCTAACTATAGGATAGACTCCCTTGTGGGGGATTAGGAATGTGCTCTAGCTGTACTCACCTGTTATCGTTCGCTATGATTGTCGATTCAAATCCCTCATATGGTCAATATTTTATAAACATAAATGTCTTGAGTCTATAAAAACTTAAAATGACTATAATTTATTAGGATCTTATGTGGACAACATAAGGGGCGACGGAGAGTGGACGAATTTTACTATAATCACATTTTTGTGGCCGTTAATATAATATAAAAATTATGTTTCTTTTAATTTTAATTTAAGTTGTAATAAATAATTTAAATCTTAATATAAGCTTTAGAGGCCAGTGGTGGCGTAGTGGCACGATGTGTGACTGTAAAACCGACTGGTTGTGGGTTCGATCCCCACTCGAGGAGATGAAATATTTACTTAAATTTATATTTCCATTTCTTCGCTCTGGTGTCGAGGTCAAGCGCGGCGTTGAGTTCTGCCACTCTACACGCAATGCCTCCAGAAATCGGCAGAAAGTGGGGAACGGAGTGTCTTAACACTAGGTTCCCTCTGCCTACCCTGCTGTGTGCGGAACACAGCGTGAAGCTGATTTAATTTTTTTTTTTAATATAAACTTTAAATATGATATACAGCAGTGGAGACAAAAATAAACGTTAGAATTTTTTTTAGATTTATTACTTTAATTTGAACTTACCTAGAAGCGGTCCCATGGTGTAATGGTTAGCACTCTGGACTCTGAATCCAGCGATCCGAGTTCAAATCTCGGTGGGACCTAGCTTTTTTTTATTTCTTCTTAAGTTTTATTTATTCTCATAATAATATATTTTATATTTTTTAAGTTATTTAAAATGCTTTAAATTTGAATGCAAAGTGCACAAAGTTTCTGGAAGAAATGTATTCTCGGCAATTATAAATTCAAAGAAGATACTTTGTGACTTGTGGTTGTGAGTTATAATGGCAATTAAAAACAACAATACAAAAAAGATTGTATTTGAGGGGTCACTGTCCGGAAAGCTATACAGATATTTATTACTCTCTAAAGATTTATTTTAAAATTGAAATTTAAAAAACGAATTTAACACGACCTCGCAAATTGCAACCATAACATCTGAACAATTGGAACATGTTTTGGAAGATGTACATTGGAGGTTTTTGTTAAAATAGGTTACCGGGGTTCAAATGTAGTCGGTCTAAACGTGACTTGAATCTAACTAGTTTGTAAAGGATGTACCAATCGTTGAATTTCGTTCGGTAAGTAATTAAATTGTATATAGACAAGGTTTTTTCTTCCTGTGCTTTTGTATTGACTCAAACTATCTATGAATGTATATATATATATGTATATATACATAAAAAGTTTGACTTGAGAGTTCTATCTATCTATATAACTACAATGATTTTATTTTTATCATACATTTGATATGAATCATATGTAGTAACATGATTGAATATTTTTTTCCCCCTCAAGACCACACACGTATTTTAAAATATTGTTGCTTCCAAAAAAAAAAGAATTAATTACATTAAGTTTACAAAAAAATACTTTAGTTGCATTTATGTTTATGTAAGCACTTTTATTTCTTGCTATCAGTCTTAAATATGAGTATAGGTATATACCTACATATATATATATATGTATGTATGTATGTATGTATGTATGTATGTATGTATGTATGTATATGTATATGTAATTATAAATTCCCATACAGATTTTTTTCAGCTTGTTTTTTCACGTTGTCTACCATATACAGCGTGTATTTGCGTGCATCACCACTTTAAATGAATGTACAATTTTAACTACACTATATAAGCGTAATACTAGTAATGGTTTTATGAAACAAAACAAATAATAAATTCATAGTTGAAAATAAAACGCCATTTATTAAGAATTACGCACACAGACACAAACCTATCAAAGCGACAAAGCGACGCACAAGCCTCATTCACGAAATCGATTCGTAAGTATTGACGATGAAGTTCAACGTAGTTTAATATAATAAGTTTGCGCGAAATAGAAAGAGAGATATCCAATTCTTGTTCTGGTATGTTTTTTGAGAATGAATGTGGCAGATCGGCAACGTTTAATAATATATTTATAGTAATAGGTGTTTACGTTATTGGTACCTATTCGTAACTGCGTCACACGTAATACAGTATGGATAAAAATTGTAAAATGAAAAAAAATTCTACGTCTAAACTGTTTACGTATCTTGATTATTTCTTTAGGTATAGGTTTGAAATATTTTATCCTATATGCTGCTTCCGTAAAAGGAGCACAGACGATTCCATCCTGTATAGCAGAGAAGGTAGAAAGAACCTAGTGTTTCCCACCCCACTTTCTGCCAAATTTTCAAGGCATGCATGTTGAGTGGCGGAACTCAACGTCGCGCAGAAATGAAAATGTTAATAAATAATAATTGATTACCCCGAGTGGAAATCAAAGTGGCAGCCGTCGCGTTTACAGTCACACGCTTGAACCACTGCGTCACGACGGCCTTAAATTAAACAGTACTAAAATTAAACACATGTAGTACGTAAATTTTTAATGGTAAATGCAATTTCCATTTAGCTATGAGTATAATATTTATAAAATTACGTCAACGTAAAGACATCCCCCTGTATGTGCCCGAGATGGAAAAAACGTCTTTTTCGTAATGATCGTCATTTTCACAGTATAATTATTCCACTTAAAAAGTAAACAGTCAAAATATTTGACTCGTCGTAATTCGGCCCTCGTCCTCAAAACGTTACGGTGCTCTACCAAAAACCATCACTATGATATGCATTACAAGAATTTTAGTCGGCGTGCCTTTTATGTAAAATTCAGTGAAGTAAATTACTATTGAATAATTTATTATGTATTCATACTTATGGAATTTTATAAAAGCATTAATAGAATTTAGACAGCTAAATATTATTTTACATATCGAAATCTTTAATAAGGTTTACATATTGTACAAAATGAGTTTTTGTATATGATTATAAATAAAATTTATTTGACTTATTTAAGAGTACTATAAGCTATAAAGAAAATTTAATTCCAGCTATAAGTTTCAATGATAAGGAAACTTTCAGTACGCTTTTATACAGGTCCCATGGTGTAATGGTTAGCACTTTGGACTTTGAATCCAACGATCCGAGTTCAAATCTCGGTGGGACCTACCTTGTTGTATATTTCTTTTTTTATATATAAAATATATATGTACAATATATATTACTAATATAATGTATAGTATATAACTTTTTCAAAAAAGGAATTCCTAAAATAGTTTACAAATAAAATAAATTCTGATTCGTTAGTGATAAATGGGAAGTATGATGATTGGGTAGCTTCAGGGCAAATAAAACAATGAAAGGCCCACCGCCGGCGATTCTCAGAGTTGTCTGTGACACGGGTACCTGTGCCCGTAGAGCTATGCCTGTTCTCATCGGCATGGCACGATAATGACCGAGACTCGAGCCTCTCTCTCTCTGCCAATTTCCGACACCGGCATCTGACGATGACATGAATTTGTATAATGCTACATTTATATCATAACTTATATTTCAAATTAGGGTAATTATGTCGTTGTAGGCATATTTAAATGAATATACTACGTTTTATGTTAACTGAATATGTTTTATAGTAGTTATAAGCAAGTATTTTAGTCTAATAACTTTTTATTGTAAGTATGCGAAAAACTAATTAATTGGAATCTCGCTAGGTTCAACTTTTTATACGTGTTCTGATTTTTTTTCTTACGTGTGGAATGATTGGACATACATAAAGGAGTGCTGGTATCGCCGCTGTTTTACAGCACCGAAAAGTTTTTATAGCGCCGGAACTCTTACATCAATTCCACCAGAGCGCTTTGGACTTTAACCCTCTGGCTATCCCGTTAGATATATAGCGTGACGCAAAAATTAAAACAACAAATATCCGGGCATTTGTATCATATAAATTTATTTAATTTAATGATTATGTATACGTAATGTACGTACACGTCACATAGTTTGTAGTCGTAGCTCGGTGACCTAATTCAAAGTAAATGCGAATAATAGTACCTAATCAGCATAATTGTGGTTGTGACTAGGAACCAGCGTTTCCAGAGTTTCTTTTAGTGAGAAGCGGGACTTTTAAACATTTTAAGTAAAAAAGCGGGATTCTTTCGCCAAAAGCGGGACAAAAAAATAATAATGAAGATTTAATTTATTATTTATCCATTGAGACATTTCATTATTTTTAGGATTTAGGTACCTCTTAAGGACAAATGGAACCCTTATACACAACAAAGTGATCTACTTTTTTGTCCGCCCGTCTGTCCGTCTGTGTGTCTGCTGTCAAGTTTATCTCAGTAACACTTGGAGACATCGAGTTGAAATTCAAACTATATACTTAGGTTTACGGTCCCTTGATTTCCTGAAAAAAAATAGATTTACTTAAAAAAAGACATCGTCGTTTATATCGCAAAAAACGCACATTTCGACACTGTAAAGGGAATCAAAATGGATACTTCCGGTTGACCTAGAATTATAACATTTGGCAGCTAGCATCTACAGGTAGTACTAGTTCAGGAAAAAATCTGAAAACGATATATTTGTGGTTAAATGTAAATGATTTAGTTTGGCTGGACTATCACCGTTCGGATTTAGATTCTGCCAGGCCTAATAATTTAATAAAAAATATTATTCAAATCCACCTCCAGTACTTTTGAAGATGTGCGTGTATGGATAAACTAATAAACACACAAGCCATCCAAATATAACAATTTATTTAAAATACGTATATATATTGTCCAATTTAAAAAAAAATATATAATTATACCATATTTGTCCATAGAGCGAATACAGATTTGCGGGGAGCGGGTATGCTCGTGCCCCAAGCAGTGGCCGGAGTGGCGGACTGTGCTCCGCTGCGTTGGTCGGCGGGGCGCTGTTAGCCGCTGTCGCCGTCCTGGCTGTGGCTGCTCTAGCTTTTTATATGGGTGCACTGCGACCTGACAACGGAGAACGTGAGTAAAATATATCACTTTGAAATTTATATTATACTAGCGGCCTGCTCGCTTGAACTACATAACAATTCATTTAAGAAATAGATGGATTAGAAACAGCCTTAACTATTATTTAATTGATTTGGATAAGTAAGTATTCACGATATCCTATCCTGTAAAATAACTGTAATGATTGCATATTAGCTCCTGTACAGTTTTTAAATTAGTTACATATATTATTAGTTAAATATACAATTCAGTCAATTGGTAAATATGTAGTTATTATGGAGTACATATAGGAAGCATGTCCTTATGCATTTTTATATAATCTATAACATAATTAACATCTAAGGTCAAGTTCGAGTCGTACTCGTGAATTCCGTATCAGTTTCATGAATATAGTACACCAAAAGTACTTATAACTTATTAAAGTTGGCATTTTGTATGCGATCGATTGACCTCCAAGCGATTAGTAAAAATAATCTTGACAGACCGACAAACAACAAATGATCTTATAAGGATTGAAGTATGGACCCCAAAATACCCTTAGCGTCTACATGCACGCGTGCAATCGTCCAATGTCGGTGTCTGTCGCTTGTAAGTTATGAAATAATACTGCAGAATGTTTTTATACACAATGTTAGAGTATATTTTTCTTGAGACAATTTTTTTGAGGTTACTCCCAAAAGTGCGAGTTCAAATCCTCCTACGTTCAAATTTATATAAGTTTTTAAAAAAATATGAATAAGATAAACGAACGATCGAACGAACGAATCGAAGAATGTACTCAAAGAAATATAAAGTAGAATATTTCGTTCTTTATCTATGTGATCAAATAACTTTCCAATTCCAAAAATTCAAATTTGTTTACTTTGTAGCTATTACTTTGAATAATTGTGCTTTAAAAATACATATTTTAATCAATAGTTAAATAAAGAAGACGTTTTTAAAGTCTTTCTTTTGCCGAGAATCTTACCTGTGCGCCGTCTTCTCGCCAATCGTACCTGTAATAGATTGCTATTGAACTTACAGTTGAACTGTAACTAAAGTATTAAAATGACTCATATTCTTTTCCGACGTAATTAATGTTTAACAAATATAATTCATCAATACGTTTTATGTATATCTAGATCCATTACTATATGTAGTCAATAGGTATCTTTGCGTTAACATATTTTGTAGTTTGTACGAACCAACAAATTGGTTTGAAAAATATATATTTTTATCAACAGTCATATAACCAAGACGTTTTCAAAGCCATTCTTTAGTCAAAAATCTTACCAACACGATTCAGATAATGATGCTTTATGCACAGCGCCATCTAGTAGGCTTAAACTTAAGCTATAGCTGTTCGGACACTTACACAATATAGTGTTTGTATTAAATTTCACTTAATATAAAATACTTATATTAATAGAAAACGATGTTTTACTAAAATATTAAAATGATTATTATTTCTTTCCGACCTAATTAATATTGAACAAATAGTGACTCAACTATGTTTGTTATGCGTTATCAAGATTCATTAGTACTTAGTATTTGTTGTCAATATTTTTATAGTGTTGCATATATCTAATATAAGCTTTTTTTTACTATATCAAATATAAGCTTCTTGAAATTTTTAAATACACGTATCTTTTGATAGAGTAAAGCGAATACAATGAAATAAAAACTAAATCGTACTCTGAGTTACTTACAATTTTTAATAGTTGCTTAAATTTGTTTTGTACTTTTTACGTCATGCGTGATCACATAAACAAAAATACTGGAAATGTATTCTGTTTGTTATCTTTGAACACCCTTGTTAATTTTTTTTTATATTTTCAATGTACAGAAACGACTCTTCTAGAGATCTATTATAAGTATAGAACTAATAGGACTTGATTTACTGACTTAATGAAGGCATAAAATATAAAGAAAGTATTATTCGATTTTTTTCAGCAATAATGACATTTGAAGGCACATTTCGGGTTACAAGAGGAGATGTCTATGGTGGCGTTCCAGGGAGCCCCGCATGGCGTGAGCGTGCGAGACGATATGGGGCGTCGCTACGCCAAGT
>DWQW01010702.1:0-11942 GCA_018249695.1 Heliconius erato demophoon
TTAAAACAATCAAAAATTCTTTGACGATAATGTCGTAAAAAAATCATATTAGAAGTCATTATAGTTGTCAATCAATTCTTTAATCATTTTTAATTCTTATTAAATCAATAATCATGTATTTTAAGCGGGCGAAGCCGTGGGCGAGCCGCTAGTATAAAATAATTCAAATACAAACAATCAATTTTTATTTCAAGACAAGGTGTGAATATCAAACCCACAATTATTGCGATTTCATTCATACATTGTCTTATTATGTCACAATGATTTGTTGATGGTTATATTTAAATGATGGCATTTTGTTATAATTGAGTTATATAGCGTGCGATATTATATTTTACTATATATTAAATTTAAATAATGATTTATTTAAATTATGAATCGTCTTTCACAAAAACACTGAGATCATAAATATACACCAAATTAAATTTTACCATTATTATTTATTTTAAACATTTATTACTATAAAAAACTATATACTCTAAAACTATACTTGAAACATGGACTTTTCACTTAAAATTAAAAAAAAAAAAAAATAAATAAAATAAACTAACCTTCCCAGCATTAATAGCTTTATATGCTACCTGCAATATAAGCCACGTCCATACCATATGTAGACCAAGGAGTAGGCAAAGTAGGGAGTTAAATATATAGTAGGCGGCGAACATTGGTAGTAACATTGGGGCACGGATTGATGTGCTGGAAAAATATATTATAATTAAAATAAATAAATCAGTTTCACGCTGTATCCCGCACACAGCAGGGTAGGCAGAAGAAATCTAGTGTTAAGACACTCCGTTCCCCACTTTCTGCCGAATTCTGGAGGCATTGCGTGTTGAGTGGCGGAACTCAACGCCGCGTTTTGCTTGGACACCAGAGTAAAGAAATGGAAATATAAATTTAAGTAAATATTTCATCTCCTCGAGTGGGAATCGAACCAACAACCGTCGGGTTAACAGTCGCACACTCGTGAGCCTGCGCTGACATCCTATATTTGAAAAATATCCATATTCAATTATATTATTAATAAAAAAAAGAGAACTAACCTCCATATAATATAAAACGGGTATATTCCCAGTCTTGTTATTATCCACAGCACGGTAAACACTGTGAAAATGGCGTCGCACAGTTTCTGGTAGTTTGCATACTTCGCCGCCTTCGCTGCCTGAAATTATTCGATCTGGTTTATATATTTAATAAGATTAAGAATCATTAAAAGTTTATGTAAATAATTAATGTCGTACTGGCTGTTCAGAGCGGGATTGTCTGTTCATTTTAAGCATAATCGTGTCCGCCAACTGGGAATCATAACTATCAGGCTTCTCCACAGTGGGGAACAGAGTGTCTTAATACTAGGTTCCCTCTGCCTACCCAACTGTGTGCGGGATATAGCGTGAAGCTGATTTCAAATTATGGCATATTTTTTTTCCACACTTTCCGCCGATATGGTGGTTGTGGACCAATGTTTGATTTTGTATATTATATTTTTATATGTATATAGAAAAGGAAAGACTAGGTACGCCCAAAATATATATTGGGAGAGGTCAACACTTATCCATTCCACATATATATACTCGTATGTTCAGCGGTTTCAGACGTTCAGTATACATATATTTCAAAATTTATGATTATTTGAATAAAATCGGTTTGATGAAAAAAATTGTAAAATTTAATATTACATATAATTTATATTTAATATTATTAGTGTAAATAAAAAAATATATAATACAAGGAAGCTCTGGAAACGGTAGACAACGCATGACAGGTGATAGATAGTAGACAACGGGCGTACACCTCCTGATCCCCCTTCCCCCTTTTTGACATTTATAAGAAAGTAAAAATTAATTACTTCTAAAAATATATCAGCACAGTCGTGTAATAGGAGGACGAGGGTCCCGATGCGGTGCAGGTTGCAGACCCAGCTGAAGGAGAGCAGCGCGATGGTGGCGATGTGGTGCACGAACATCTGCCAGAAGTCCTTGCGGCGCACGTCCCAGAACTGCGACAGCGTCAGCGACCAGTAGAACGCCGCGCTGATCATGTAGTACCACCAGATATCACTTGACAACCCCTGTAACGTTTTGCATTAAGTATGGTATAAACAGGTTCAAAGATTAAAAGTTTATTTGTGAGTAATATTAGTTTAGATGTAGTAGACGGTAATGTTGTTTTTGCTGACAATTTTCGTCTATTTTAGTAAAATTTTTGCTTACTTAAATTAAATCAGCTTCACACTGTATCCCGCACACAGAAGGGCAGACAGAGGAAACCGAGTGTTAAAGACCCTGCATTCCCCACTTTCCGTCAAATTCTGGAGGCATTGCATGTTGAGTATCGGAGCTTAACACCGCGCTCTACCTCGTCACCAGAGCGAAGAAATGAAAATATTAAACATTTCATTTTCCCGAGTATTTATTTATATATGAAATCTAACAAACCTGATGAGGATACCCAACATAGCACTGATCGATATCCCACAGCCATTCTTTATCCCATAATATGAACATCCCATACGAGAAGTTATACAGGTAGAATGTACACCGCCACGCGTTCTCGCAGAATTTGACTAACGTTGAAGGTTTGTCTTGACTTCTTCTAAGCCGCCACCAGCGCTCCACTTGACGTTCTGACATGTCCAACTGCTTCGCTAACGCACATATCTGAAAAGGAAACGTATATATTAAAATAATATATTAAAATATGTTTTTGTAGCTTCGAGAATATATTTCTTCTTGGTTTAATATTATAGTTTTAAGCTATTTAGTTTTAACTAAAACTATTTTAAGCAACAAGTGTGAGGCAGAGAAGAAAGCTCAACAGTAAAGCTGAATCTATACTAATATAATAAAGCGTTTGTTTGTTTGTTTAAGCGCTAAGATCTCTGGATCTACTGGTCCGATTAACTTTCGTTTTCTTTTGTATAAAACCTGCATTCTTCAAGAGTGCTATAGACTACAACATAACATTACGGTGAAAGGAACGCCATCGAATTGCTTTAGTTTATATGTCAGTACGTTATTCGACAAAAATATTAAATAATTTTTTTTTTTTTTATAAGTATTAAAATTATTAGTTCTAAAAAAAGTCCGCCATACCATATATCTATAAGTGAGTGACAATAAGGCATTTTGTGACAATAAATAATTGAAAATTGTAAGGTATTTCATAGATTTTTATTTCACATCTATATTAAAACTTACGAGCCAAAGTTATTTCATCATCAAGGAAATTTAATGTAGATAATCTTCAGTTTTTATAGCATGTAATATGGACGTATACTTTTCGAGAAACATAAAAAAAAATATTTTGATATATGAATATTAAAATAAAATTTAATATTTATATACTTAAAAATGCATACAAATATCTGTGTAGCGAGATTCGAACACACGCCTTAAGGACTGATCCAAGGGGCGCGGGTGCTAATACTGCTTCGTTTAAACTCTTATACATTTTTAAAAAATCAAATCAGCTTCACGCTGTATCCGGCACACAGCAGGGTAGGCAGAGGGAACCTAGTGTTATGACACTCCGTTACCCACTTTCTGCCGAATTCTGGAGGCATTGCGTGTTGAATGGCAGAACTCAACGCCGCGCTTAATCTCGACACCAGAGCGAAGAAATGGAAATATAAATTTAAGTAAATATTTCATCTCCTCGAGTGGGGATCGAACCCACGACCAGTCGGTTTTACAGTCACATCTCGTGCCGCTACGGCACGACTGGCCTCCTTATACATTTCTAAATAAAAATTAAATTAATTCGTTGCGTATAATATTGTTTCAAAGATAAATTTTTGAATATCACGTATACAATTTGCAGTGACTTGTGATCAAAATAAAAATATTCTTTATTCAATTAGACCACTGCAAACACTTTTGAATCAAGTCAAGTTACACAGAAATGTCAGTAATGTCAGTCATACAAGAAGCTACCACCTGGTAGGAAGGCAGTTCTGCTGGAAAAAACCAGCAAGAAACTCAACAACCACATACAACAACCAGCTCGCTTCCCGATTGATCATCAACAGCGTTTAATTTTACGCACTATTATCATTATAGTCGTCTGGGAGCTTTTCTTAATAATTGTAGCTTTGTTTAATAATATATTTTTTACTTTAAATCACAGTCAGTTTAGGAGGCCAGTCGTGGCGCAGGGGCACAAAGTGTGACTGTAAAATCGGCTGGTTGTGGGTTCGATCCCCACTCGAGGAAATTAAATATTTATTTTTATTTATATATTTATTTCTTCGCTGTGCTGTCGAGGCAAAGCGCGGCGTTGACTTCCGCCACTCAGCACGCAATGCCTCCAGAACTCGGCGGATAGTGTGAAACGGAGTGTCTCAACACTAAGTTCCCTCTGCCTACCCTGCTATGTGCGGGATACAGGGTGAAGCAGATTTTATCACAGTTAGTTTACTGTATACCTACTATATTGTACGCATACCAACGTTTCCCTAGTTAGAATAAACCAAGTGTTTGATTGCTTTCACTAATTTGCAATGAAAAAATATAGAAACTAAACATAGAAAATAAACTACAACTACAAATGAAAAAACATTCAACAGTAATCGAAAAAGTAATTCCCATTTCAATTTTTATTACATAGTCGATAATTATTTGTAATTTATTACGCAAGTTATTAATATAAATGCGCCGAATTCGGAACGGAAGGACGGAAGGACGAATTTGAAGTGACTTAATGGGAACGGAGTTTCTAACATCAGATACCCAGGTTCCCTTTCCCTACTCTGTTATGTGCGGTATACAGCTTGAAGCTAAAAAAACATTGTATATTTATCCTACAATCACTGTACTATCATATTTCTAATTGTAAAACAAGTGGAGATCAGAAAATAGATCACTAAGTTGAATTTTTTTTTCAGCTTTACCCTGTATCTTGCACATAACAGAGTACGCAGAGGGAACCTAATGTATTCCGTTCTTCACTTTCAGTTAAATTCTGGAGGTGCGATTGCGTGGCGAAACTCAACACTGCGCTTTGACTTGGTACCAGCACAATATGAAATAAAATTCATTTTATTTCATATTGCATTAATAAATAATAATCATTCCCCCGAGTGGGAATCGAACCCACGCCTCGGTGGCCTCTAAGTGATACATATACCTCACAATAAATTATTACATGATATGTCCCATACACGTGTAATTGTAAATATACAGCTATATGAATAATTTTAATAAGGACGAATAAAGGAATAATGTATAAATATCAGGAAGAATTAAGAGGAAATATTAACATTTCATAATTTTAAATAAAATTAAATTAGTAATTATATTTGCTTAAATGTAATACTTTAGTAAATTTCATTAATTAATCCGGTTTCAGAATTATTTGTAAAAAGTACTTTTTTTTTTTAATTACACCACTTTAATTTTCCCTATAACAAAAGTCACGATGACATATTTAATTACCATTTATTAGTAACATTATTTAATTAGCACAGAGAAAATCAGTGCTAACACATTTTTATTTTTCAGCTGCACAGTATTTCCCATATGTAGCAGGGTAGGCAGAACTTACGTTGGCATCAAGTTCCGTTCCCTACTTTCTGTCGAATTCTGGAGGCATTGCGTGGCGGAACTCAACGCCGCGCTTAGCTTAAACACCAGAGCAAAGATATTAAAATAATCCGAACCTTCAACCTGTCGCGTTTACAGTCACGAAAAGGAAGTAGGGACCTACAGCTAATATTAAAATAATAAAATAATTATGAATTAAGGAAAATTGTTACACTTAATATTATATAACACCACAATGTATATAAATTATTGTTATTATACAGAATGCATTGTTTAGTAATGAATTAAAATGTATTAACGAAGATTTTATTATCTATATTTGGTATAGATTCACGCTGTATCCCGTATTTATCTGGATAGGCAGAGGGAACCTGGAAACGTAGTGTTGAGTCACTCAGCTCCCATTAAGACGCTTCCGTTCACTACTTTTCCGTCGAATTCTGGAGGCATTGCATGTTCATTGGCGAACTCAACGGTGCTCTTTGCCTCGTTATAAGGAGGAAATGAAAAATTTTAATTCTATATTTCCTCGATTGGGAATCGAATTCACAACCTGTCGCGCTTACAATCGCACGTTTTTGCTCAACTCGTTCGATCGTGCCACGACTGGCCTGGTGTAACTTTGTAAGTACAAATATTAATGAACATAAAATAAAAATAAATAAATCCGCTTCACGCTGTATCCCGCACACAGCAGGCTAGGCAGAGGGAACCTAGTGTTAAGGCACTCCGTTCCCCACTTTCTGCCGAATTCTGGAGGCATTGCGTGTTGAGTGGCAGAACTCAACGCCGCGCTTAACCTCGACACCAGAACGAAGATATGGAAATATAAATTTAAGTAAATATTTCATCTCTTCGAGTGGGGATCAAACCCACAACCAGTCGGTTTTACAGTCACACCTCGTGCCGCTGCGCCATGACTGGCCTCTTAATGTACATAATTAATTATATAGAAAATAAAAGATATCTACGCATATTCCTATTATTATTAATCTTCTCTCTTCTTCAGTAAGTACCCCGAAAGTAGATAGATATACATATTTCAGGCCAGGTTCTACTGGCCTCCAGTGGTTTAAATTATTTAATGACGACGTGGCACGAAATTTGTATATTATATGTACGTACTGGCAACGTATCGTGGCCGCTTTTTGAAGTTCTGCGCATTGTACACTCAAGAAGAAAATAATCAAAAGTAAATAAATATCATAATACACCTAATTTCAGTGGCCACGACTCTGCAACCGTACACAGTCATATATTTATTTATAGATTTTTTTTTACAAATTCAAAATAAGCATATAAGCAATTTATTAAAAAAATACCAAACTTTCTCGAATTTTACTCTGAATAGTTTTTTTGTGTAGAAAATTGTTTATTTTACTTAATTTTTTGTCCATAAAATTATATGATGGGCACAGACCCCCTCATCTGGCCCATTATGAGTTGACGAGAATATAAATAATTTGAATACGAGACCCACTCTCTATAACATTTTAGGTTAATTGTTCATAAAATAAATGACATCTATTAATACGACAATAAAGATCAAAAGGAAATTTACGATCCACAATTCAGCAGTCAATGTAAAAATACTTCTAATTACTTAGTATTATAGCTGCGGTGCTTTGTTTGTGATTGACATACATCGCACCTTGGTTCAAATAGTGTCACAATTAAAAAAAATTGAAAATCTCGTTTATTGTACTATTAGTTTCAAAATATCTTAAAATAGTATCTCAAGAAGTTGCATAATTATAGCTTTACTATGTAAACTTAGATGGCACTAGTGACATAATTACAACATTTTATCCTTAAAGTGACACAACTGAATATTTTTTATTTTTTAATATATTTTTAATATATCTACTATACCATTTTAAAGAGCTTCAAAAATCATAATAACTTTCTAAAAATTATATTGCAATAATTTAATTACTTTTAGGGTTATGATCCAAAAATTGAGTGAAAAATTAAGCTTGCATAAATTTCAAACACGTTTTTCTCGATCTTTTGGTTTTTTGAATTATGACACTATTTGAGACTAGGTGCGACATATTGGACATTTATTTCCACATAAATATACAGAGTGTTTTTGTCATCACCACTTTAAATGAAACCACAGTTTTAACTACTCTATAAAAACTTAATACAATTAAAACATAAGAGATTTTTCCAAAAATGAAATTGTGGTATATTTTAACAAAATAATTAATAAAATTATCGTTGTAAATTAAAACACCATTTGTTAAGAACGCACACAGGCACAAACCTATCAAAGCGATAACGCCGCATACGCCTCATTCACAAAATCGAGCCGTAGGTAATGGCGGCGATGTTGAATTGCGTTAAATAGAACGATCTCTCGTTCTAATATGTTTTTTGAGAATGAAAAGTGACAGATCGGTAACGTTTAGTAGTAGTTTTTTAGTAGTAGATGTTTACGTATCTATTCGTAACTGCGTCACACGAAATACAGCATGGATAAACATCGTGAAATGAAAAAAAATCCTACGTCTAAACTATTGAGGTATCTTGATTCAGTTCTTTAGGTATGGATTTGAAATATTTTACTCTATACGCTGTTCCCGTAAAAGGAGCACAGACGCTTCCACCCTGTATATTAAAGTTTATACTAAAATGATGAGGCAATTCGTAGCGCAGGGGCACAAAGTGTGACTAAAACCGACTGGTTGTGGGTTCGATCCCCACTCGAAGAGATGAAATATTTACTTAAATTTATATTCCATTTCTCCGCTCTGGTGTCGAGGCAGAACGCGGCGTTGAGTTCTGCCACTCAACACGCAATGCCTCCAGAATCCGGTAGAAAGTGGGGAACGGAGTGTCTTAACAGTGGGTTCCCTCTGTTCACGTCGTAATATTTTACTAAAATATTAGCATGAAGAATGAGAGCGAGTCGAGTCCAAACGACTGTTTTGGAAGGCCCAAGGAGGCTGAGGATCTAGAAAGAGTATGGTGTATGGATCAGATATTTTCCCTTCGCATACTCACGAAAAAAAATGTGGCCGCTAACCAAAAAGTTTTCTGCGCTTTTGTGGATTTGGAAAATACGTTTGACAGAGTCGTGAGAGCAAAATTATGGGAGACACTACCAGAAATAAATAATTTAAAGAATTTTAAAGGAAAAAGATAAAAATCTAAGAATTCATCAGAAAATGTGAATTTGAAATATCCTACACAATATTTATGGTAAGCAGAAAAAAGCCTTGTGTAAACTCCCTTAACGTTCCGCCCGAATTTGAGGAAAGTATACCTATTACATTATTGTGTTTCATATATTTTTTTATATTCTCAATTTTTGAAATATTTGTTTTTGCATCTAATGGTTATGAGTTAAAAGGAAAAAAAGGATATTTATGTATAAATTTAAATTTTAACTCTACATAAAATAAGAGTGATCGATCACTAACGTCACTATCTTTTTCCTATATAATTTCAACATCTACTTATTAATAAAAATAAAAGAAAGAAGTTCATACTTTACATTATAATCTAAGAATACGATCTTGATTCTCGCTGTGTTCCTAAATAGAATCATTACCGGAAGCGACAGTGCGGATTGATATTATATTTATATCGAGACGCATTCGTCCTCAATATATCTAATATTAGGTATATTGAGGACGAATGCATTTAGAAATTATTAGATTTTGCCTGCGGCTTCGCCCGCATAGTGATATAAGTAAAACCAATAATTTTTATATGCACATTCTAAATCCTTGAGGTCACTCTGACCGCAGCTACAGTGGGTTATATAGTAACGATCAAATTGATGTACCAAGTATGAATTATCGACTGTAAATGCGACAGGTTGTAGAATCAATTCCCTCTGGAGGAAATTAAATATTTCCAGGTAAAGCTCCACCTCCAGAAATTGGCGTAAAATGGGGAACTGAAGTGTCTTAATGGGAACGGAGTGTCCAAACAGTAGGTTCTCAAAATGGGAATTCTGCTAAGTCCGAGCTAACAAAAAAGATAAGAAAATACGTATATTAAATAATTTGAACCAGTAATTCCTGAGATTTATCGTGTTCAACAAAACATATGCTTATCTTTATATTATTAGCATAGATGTATTAATTTATACTTTATTATCAGAAAAACTATATAATTTAATCAACTGTTATAATTTTTAAGAGAAATAAAATACAAACTGGGTTGTATAAAACAAGCATACATTTTAACGAATGTGTATTTATATATCTTTTCGTCATAACTATACAGCTAATATAAAGATTAAAAAAAAATACATCAGCTTCACGCTGTATCCCGCACACAGCAAGTTAGGCAGAGGAAACCTAGTGTTAAGACACTCCGTTCCCCACTTTCCGCCGAATTCTGGAAACATTGCGTGCTGATGATCAACGCCGCGCTTTGCCTCGACACCAGAGCGCAGAAATGAAAGTATAAATGTAAATAAATATTTCACTTCCTCGAGTCCCTACTCGATCGAACCCACAATCTGTCGATTTTACAGTCACACTTTGTATCTCTCCGCCACGACCTCTTTTTAGTACATTTGCGAAATATATGCAATGGTCGAAAATGAAAACGTGGGAAACAAAATACGATTTATACATATATAAATCTCAATATATCTCAATTAAGGTTGATAATAAAATAAGAATAAAAGTTAGCTTCACGCTTCATTTCGCGTATAGGAGAAAAACCTAGTGTCAAGACACTTCCTCACCCTTCATTTTTCGAAACAGCGTGTCAAATGGCGGAGCAGAACGTTGCACCAGAAATATAATAATAATTGATGTAAATAGATAGTTATTTTTAAATGAAACTTATATAATAGAACCCGCTTTAAATCGTTAACTAATCAATATACATTATAAGGATAATTAAATACACGTTAAGGAAAATTATAAATAATGCTTTATTAATGTTAAATCGTAACCGTGTATTAGTCTATAATAGTTTTCGATATCTATCTATATATATAAAAGGACTTGTGCTGACTGACTGAGGTAAGACGCACGCAGAGCCGTAACCGCTGATGGTAGAAACGTGAAACTTAGGCAGATGTTTATTTTCATATTCTGGACATCCACTAAGAAGGGAATTTCAAAAATTTTAACCCTAAAGGGATGAAATAGGGGTTGAAAGTTTGTATGGAAAAAATTTTTAATCTGCATCGATTTTTATAAAATTTGAAATTCAGACTCTTAAAAATATTTCATTGAACACGTGTTTCATGGTTTTTAAGAATTCACCCCCTAAGGGTTCAAATAAGGGGTTGAAAGTTTATATGGAAAAATCTTTAAATTGCTACCGATTTTTATAAAAATTTAAATTCAGACTTAAAAATATTTTATTGAACGTGGTTTTTTTTAGAATTCACTCCTAATAAGCGGGCGAAGCCGCGCGTGCCCTCTAGTATAATATATAAATATAACCAACTCCATTACTGACTGACAGACGACACACAGCTAACCTACGTTACTTAGAAAGTTGAAATTTGGGAACACCAGAAAAAAGCTGAAAATACAGAAAAAAGTCAGTTTCACGTTCCCACACTTAGCAGGATAGGCATTGGGAACCTAGTGTTAAAACACTCCGTTTCTCACTTTCCGCCGAATTTTTTGAGGCATTGCGTGTTAAGTGGCGGCACTCAACGCCGGGCGTTTGTCTGTTTGTGGTAAAATATTAATAAGTAAAATGAAAAAAGTTTATACTATAGTTATATTATATTAGTACACATTTAGACACCTCGAAGTATGGATCACGACCTCATTAAAACTGATAATAAAAATAAAATAACATTTCTTATATTATTTAAGAAAAAATAAAGAAGTTTATTGACCTTTGTGATAATATGTTCATGGCGCAGTTGCTACGTGTTTAGGTGAACGCTATGGTTTCGAATTCGAATAAATTTGATTAGTTTCACGCCGAATTCCCAACTGATTGTGTGTTAAGTGGCAGAACTAAACTCCACGCTTTACCTTTTTACCTACCAGAGCCAGGAAATGAATTCTTATCAAAATTATTAAAAACTGCTGTAGATGATTAATATTTCTGACCGCGTTTTGCGAAACGAAAATGATTAATATTTCTGACCGCGTTTTGTGGCTCACATATACTTTTGTTAATCTATATACTTATAATAAATCTGTAGAAAAGTCGTTTCTGTACATTGAAAATATAAAAAAAAAAATAGCCAGAGTGTTAAAGGATAATTAACAGAATCCATTTCCAACATTTTTGGAATTTTTGTCTGTTTGTCTGTTTATGTGAACACGTATCATGTAAAAAGTATACAATAAATTTAAGCAACTTTTATACATAAAAATTACAAATAAATCAAAGTAGCTTTTAGTGTTTATTTCATTGTAATCGCTTCACTCTATCAAAAGATATAAGTATTTAAGTTTT
>DWQW01010703.1:0-11942 GCA_018249695.1 Heliconius erato demophoon
TAACATGCTTTCAAAGTTAACTTTACAGTTATAAATGTAAAATTATTTCTAAGGTGAATATACTGAACGCTAACTCAATTTAAGGTACCTAGTGTATGTTTTTATAAAATCTCTGAATAGAAAAAAATCGACAAAGACCTCGTAAAAAGACGTTATTACGTTGCCTCTAGTAAGCTGTATATAGAAGTAGAAGTATAAAACTTGATACATCATCATTATACTATAATAGCAAATGTATTTTCAAAAGTTTTCCGCAATCTATACTTCTATATTAATATTACATACTGGATTTTTCATTGAGGCCAGTCGTGGCGCAGGGGCGCAAGCCTGCGACTGTAAACGCGACAAGTTGTGAGTTCGATTCTCACTCGATGTACTGAAATATTTAATATTTTCATTTCCCCACTCTGATAACGAGGCAAACCACGGCATTAAGTTCCACCACTCAACACGCAGTGCCTCCAGAATTCTGGAGGAAGCGAGGAATGGATGTGTATTAATGGGAATAGAGTGTCTTAACACTAAGTTCCCAGGTTCCCTCTGCTTAACCTGCTATGTGTGCAATGTGGCCCAGTGGAAGCATGCCCTAGTTAAATAATGCTTAAAGTCGCTTTAAAATATTATATTGAAAATTTGCAGGTAAGCATATATGTAAGTCAAAGTTATAGTCGAACATCTAATCGATCATATCGATCATAAGGCATCTAAAAAAATATTTTATTTCACGCACATAGCAGGGTATGCAGAGGGAACCTGGGAACCTAAGCGATCTCCACTTTCCGCCAAATTCTGGACCTCGATTCCCGAGTGGGAATCAGGCCAGTCGCGTTAACAGTAGCCCGCTTAGGCGCCTCCACAGTCCTCAAATTCCTCTCTCATATAGATAAGAGATATATATACATATGTATAACTGATCACGCGACTTACTGAACTCGATGGCTGTGGTAGTTTATTCAAATCCACAGAAAGTATTTAGAATATAATTTTTTCTATTTAGACGAAGTATGATGTTCTACTACATAATTGTATATTTCTCAAATTGACAGTAATTGGAAACCACAGAAGCTTATTGCTAGCTGCTGCACAAAAAGCTTTTAAATTTGCTAAGATATTTGTATAAATTCACCCCTACTGATCCACATCAGCGGAGTGTATTACCACTCCATTCTCTGCTCTCTGTGAAACACTGCATGTTCAGTGATGAAATTTATCCTACCGTTTCATTTTACCGAGGGGTGAACAATTTTTATTAAAATCAAGTCCCCCGAATGAAATCGAACCGACTACCTTCACATTTACAACCATAACTGTACAACGATGACCTCAAAATATAAAAGAAAATATAAAATTCCGCAATAAATTAAACTAAAAGCACCATAGATAAATTTAATGGATATCTTTTGACTGAAGACACGTCAGCGTCAACTCAGCGCTGTTCATTTTTTAGGTCGGCTTTGGGACGGTTGGCAGTGGAATCGCTATAGCAGCTCATTTGTCGGTTTGTGTCGTAACGTAACGTCTTTGCACTTTTGGTGATATAAATTAACTTGAAATGCAGTATGATACAGAATATATAGATGTGGGTTTTTTTTATTTTCACGCTGTATCCCGCTTATAGCAGGGTAGCCAAATCGCAATAAAAAGACTTTGAAGTTTCATCACTCAACACTCAGTGTCTAAAATTCAGCGGTGCGTAGGGAAAAGAGTGTCTTAACACTAAGTACGAAGGTATTCGAATTCATTCCTCAAGAGAGAGAGAACAAAAAGAATAGTAAAAAACACTAGGTGCTCTTTGCCTACATTGTTCTGTGGAATAAAGCGTTAAGCTGCTAAGATGGTGTTTTATCCTTATCATAGATATAACAGTTCTATTTTCATTGACGGTGTCTTTTGCCAACCACTTCATATTATTACCTATGCTAACTTGTTTACTTGAACTTTGGTATTTAATTCGATGGGCAAATATAGAAATACAAATATAACCACTGACCTAGTAACTTATATTTTTCATCAAAAATAAAACGAGACATGTAATAGATTTCTTTTTTTTTAGGTCACGCTGTATCCCGCACACGTAGCATAGGTAGGCAGAGGGAATCTAGTGTCAAGGCACTCCGTTTCCCATTTTTCGCCGAATTCTCAAGGTATTTTTTGTAGAATGGCGGAACTCATGAGTCAGAGCAAAATATTAAATATTTCATTCCAGCGAATGTGAATCAAACCAGCAACCATCGTGTTTACGTTTAGTTACAAGCTTATGGCACTGTGCCACGACGGATTAGTAAAAATAAATCATGCGATACTATTGGACTATTGAACTTGAAATTTGGCAATTTGGGAGACTACGGAGTTTAGGGCAAAACTGAAATAGGATTTCTCAGAAAAACGGGTACTTCCAACGTATTCAAGTGGACGAAAAAAAGTTGCGAGTGACGACCAGTAAAAAAACAATACTTGTACTTTATTTCTAGCTGAATTTACATTTATAAAACGCATACTTTTCATAACAATTTTAAGCGGAACTAGTTTAAGTAATTTTCCTGAAAATAGAATGGAAAGATTTTTACTAGTTGTTTTTCTAAATATCAAATGATATGAATGTATTATGAATGGCGACCACCGCGTAGTGGCAAAGTGGCATAACGTCTGATGGTAAACGTGTGTTCAATTGTGGGAATTCGGCGATAAGACTTATTTTTAATACTTATGTATAAACGTATTTAGTTTTCTAACGAAGTATTTTTATTTGCTAAGCGTGGATTAACACTTCAAAAATGTTTTTTTTTTAATAAATAGCATTTTCTCTTGCCAGGTGATAATTCTTAGTAATTACGTAAGTTTAACGAGAACGTATGGCTTAGTGATCAGAGCGCCTGGTCGGTTTCCAGGAGGCTACGTTAAATTTTTTATAAAAAAAAACAAATAAATCAGCTTCACGCTGTATCCCGCGCACAGCAGGGTAGGCAGAGGGAACCTAGTGTTAGGACACTCCGTTCTCCATTTTCTGCCGAGTTCTGCAGGCATTGCGTGTTGAGTGGCAGAACTCAACGCTGCGCTTTGCTTCGACACCAGAGCGAAGAAATGGAAATATAAATTTAACTGAACATTTCATCTCCTCGAGTGGGAATCGAACTCACAACCAAACGGTTTTACAGTCACACTTTGTGCCCCTGGGCTACGACTGGCCTCAATTTTTTATACGTTTTCTAAATAAGTATTATTTATTCCTAAATGTGGAATGACACTAAAAATGTTAAAACTTTAGACTTATATTTATTATTAGACTTATTTTTATTTCCCCGCTACAGTAAAGAGACAACGCACGGCGTTGAGTTGTGCCACTCAACACGTAAGGTCTCGAAAATAGGGCAGAATGTAGGGGACGGAGTGTTTTAACACTAAGTTTTCTCTTCTAATCTTGCTCTATGCAGAATACAACATAAAGAATTACTTAGTATTATGATCTAGTAGTAAAATTGTATACGAAGAACATCGTTAGAAAGCTCCGCGGTTATACGAAATGCTGCAGAGTGAGGGCAAAAGAAAAAATATACTAAACTCATACATACGTACATACATATATATAGGAAAAATATAAAATGCAAGTAAAAAAATATATATAAGAGCAACAAAAATATATTATTCTCAAGACGAGTTGGCACACAGGTGTGGTTTGGCTGTGTGCGTTGATACAGGGGCGGTTGTGGAGTAACCCATTCATTGTTGTGCTCTGTAGATTTTCTGATTTTCAAAATTATTAAGTAATAATGCAATAGTTAAAGCTAGTATTAGTAGCTATTATTTATAGTTTTGCTCCTGAAGTCATTAAAGTGGAAAAAACTAAAACTTATGTATGGCACATTTTAAGCTGACTAGCCCTAGATAGATTAAGTGATGTTATACAGCCTATAGAGCCCTTTGATAATGGCATATTAAACACAAAAGGAATTTAATTATTCAAATCAGTAATACTTTAATACTTGAGATTTAGGTGATGGTGCAAGTAAACTCTTCAGCTTTAAAATAATAAGTAGAGATAAGAATGAGTACGAGAGAATGAGACTCCCCTTTATTAAATTAATTTCATATCTATAATAGCAAGCTTTCGATAATTGTATTAATTTGTGGCCATATTTATGCCCCTACGGAAAAGCGACGAATATTTTCTTAAAATTGCTTGAAAATTGGGCTTAATAAATAAAAAAAAATATTTCAAGTAACAGTATACTTGAGGAAAATTTCTTGTGTATAATTTGTACGAATTAAATTTTACAAGAACAACTATTCTTAAAGTGATATTCAGATTCCAGGTTTTCACTCTTTTAAGTAATATGTATTTTTACCACAGCCAGGAAATACAAATAATTTACATATAAGAATTTCTCTAAGTGGAACTGAGCCTACAATCCTCGTGTGCACAATCAAACACCTTTCCACTATACCATAACAGTCTGAATATATTATTAATATAATATTTATAATATCAAAACTGTATCTAGGGTTTTCTGAAATAACTATTCCTAGACCGAATAGACGTCGTGTGTGTATGTGTGCGTGCATGCACCTTCTCGTATGAAGTATTATCATGGATGTTAGAAATGAATACTAGCTGGAAGGGCTGTGTTTATTCAATATTTTTCTTATTTTTTTATAATGATTAAAAAAATTGAGAGGTTATGATTTCGATTCTCACTGGAATTATTTTAATTTTCTTAGCCAAAGCGCGGCGTTGAGCTGCCGCCATTCAAAATGTCTTAAAAATTTAGTAGTATATGGGTAATCAGTTCTCTACTACTGTAATACTTCTTGGAATATTGGTTACATAAATATTTTCTTTATGAAATCAATATTTTAAATAAATATTCTATTATAAATTCATAGCATATAAATCTAGCAAATAACTTATTTTCTAACATCTACGCTGACACACACATGTACATATCACACACACATATAGGATACAGCTCATATCGTACTTACGACCTTCTTTCGCGGTACTAAAGAATACATGATATAGCAAAATAATGGTATCACCACAATACTGTTATAATTTATGGCTTTCTTTCTTTTTTATATGGAAAAACTAAGATTGAAATAATCTAAAACGCGTGATTTAGATAATTGAACCTACAATTACCTTCAAACATTCAAATTCGGCCACGATGGCACTCTACCGGGGCTGTCCAACGGTTAATAGAAGTTGGGCATACTACTACTACTTGTCAGTTTTTGTTCGGTGATCAAACCTATTACGAAGCGGTTTGAGTCCACCATTTATGCTATTGGTGACTACTAAGGGACTACTCTGGGTGGGCCAAGTAAATACCTTGATGGGTCATATTGTGCCCAAGGGGCTGGATTTAGACAGTCTTGCTCTCGGTATTATGTTATGAACGTTAGGGATTTTTCATAATAGATAAGAAAAAAATAAATGAATATTTTTTACCAAAGTGTATATTTAATGTGGCACGCAGTGCATCCAAGAGCCTCGTACGGTCAGAAAATGCATAAAATATTCTATGAATTTATTTCAGAGGATTTCAAACATAGCTGCAAATATTGTACGAATATTATCGTTTGTATTTTTACATTTTTTATGATTTTAACACAAAAAAAATCCTATATAAAAAATTAAAAAAAACTTATACTGAAAAAAATATATACATAAAAATAGTTTTTAAATAATATTAACTTACTTCGTAAAAAACACTTAAAATTAATCAAATTTATACATGGAAATAGCTAATGACTTTATTCTTTTGAATTAATCTCTTAATTTTTTTGTAATTTTTTTATCGTGAAATATATATATTTTTTACAGTTAACAAAAGTATATAAAAACAAGTAGGTATATCAGGTATTTTTTGTTAAAAAAGTATCTTTATATAGGCAGCTAAGCTGTTATTTCTGTAGTCTCCTGCGAACGCTCCTGCTATCTTCCTCGCTATAACTTATAGTTTCGGATAATGCATTAGAGAACTTCTTTATGGAATAGAAAATTCTCATATCTATGTATGAAAGCTATTTTATCGTGCACTTGGTTTTATTTTATGTTTTCTTTGTGAAAGTACTAAAATAGTAATATAATCAAATATATATTTACTTTCCTATATATGAGCATACTGTATATATTAGTAGGTACTAATAGCTTCATTCGATTTTGTGTCAGTGGACTTCCTATTAAAAAAAAACAAGAAAAATTATACCTATCTTCAAATTATACTTATCTTTAAATGTGTAAAAGGTAACAACCAATTTATCAATTCAAATTATTCATTTTAGATGTAGGTATCCCCTTTTTCACTTTTAAATTACTTATAGTCTTACAGTAAAGAACGGAGTCACTTAACACTTTCTTCTCTCTATTCATCAATAACTTTGCGAGGCTGTTGTGACGCAGCAGTACAGACACATCTGTAAACACGATGGATGTGGGTTCAATTCGCACTCAGATAAGGGAATTATTTTCACTTCGGCCGTTCAATGACAATTGGGTGGCTTCAAAAAGTTGGCAGTGCGTGGAGATCGTAGTGACTAGGTTCCTTGCCTTGTCAACTAAACCTCCTAAATGCGGGATTCAGCGTGAAGCTATTAACAAATAACTACGGATATACTTGACGCCAAAAAAAAAACCAATACACCGTGTATATATTACCAAAAGGATATATATTATATAACCATTTCATATAAACGCGATTGCCTGATTGCCGCTATAATGACCATCCGGTTGCGGTATACCGCTAACGATGATACTGCTGCACCCAATTTGATGGGATGAGGTTTTATAAAAAAATCTAAAATAGGATAGTAAAACGTTTCTAAGTATATTTGCTTAGATTTAAGTGTTGATTGCTTATTTTGGTAATATGGTTTTGGTGGTTACAGGGTCAATTGTTACTAGTAGAATCAATATCATCATCATCATTAATTTAGACATAGGCCTCCTTCAGAGCACCCATATCTCCATCCTCCACATCCAGTCAAAGCCAGCAGCTTTTTCAGATTGGCCTGACATGGCAAATGTCAAAACAAAGTTCTATAGATAAAAAAAAAAGAATAATTTGATTTGTCAAATGTATAAGCTCTCGAGAGTATGTTTGGTTGAAGGTGCTAATCTCAGAAACTGTTGGTTCGAATTGAATAATTATTTTTATGTTATATAGTCCATTTACAGAGGCACGTTATAGGCTATATTACATCACATTATTCATAACTCAACATTATTTATTTTACCATTACTTAGAATATGACATATGGCATAGCCATTGCATTTGACCACGGGAGCAAAGTCACGGCCAATAAGTAAGTAAAATACGTCTATTTTAAAGGGAATGGAGTGATCAACATTTCATTTTGATTGCTATTGTTATAAGCACTACATTTTTTTATCTTCACCCTGCATCCCCTAAATAGCAGGATAGGCAGAGGGAACCTGGAAGCCTGATGATAAGCCACTTCTTTTCCATTAAGAAATTCCCGTTCCCCATTCTCCGTCGAATTCTGACGGTATTACGAGTTAGTTGCGGTACTCAACACCGCTTTGTTTGTTTGTTTATATTAACACTTTACAGTTGCACGCTTGTGCCACGACTAGCCTGGCTAGCTTTCACATTATAAAATCATTTATTAATTAAATTAACATAAATAATAAAACATATAAAAGAACTGTTGACATTTTTAATTTCATATATAATATTAACTTACATTTTCACATAAAAAAAAACAAACAAACTAAGACCAGCAACCAAAAACAACTTTTATAATATACATACATACAGAGAAGACATAAAAAAAATTAATTAACTCTCATTCAATTTACAAAGCAAAAAATCGGCGAAGAACCATTTCATTACAGCCACCGTATTACGCCGAACAATCATTAGTCGTAAGCCGAAAACAATAATAATATACAAAAAAAAAGTAAGGCAACCATTAACGTGGAAAAAAAAGAAAAAACAAAAACAATATGGCTGCCGGCGGGAAAAACGAAAAAGTTCTAAATTCAAAATTCGAGCGGAAGCTGCGCGGCGCGGAACGAATCTGGTATCATTAGGTTTTTTATCTGTACATCTCATTTCGATGTTTATTAGAAGTAAGATTTATTTTGGATTATGTTGTTATAGAGAACGGTCAGAAATGTCGTATATTAATGGAAACTACACTAGTGCTTAAGTACTCGAATTTACCAATAAACTGACCAGAAAAAAAAGGTATAGATTTAATTTTTACACGGTATAAGTAAAAGCTTGAGGTATAACAGTGAAAACTTTGGCCTTCCGACTTCGGCCTGTCTAGAACTACCAAATAATTTCTAGAACGTACTTCGAAAACGACACTAGAATTTGGTATCGGTAGAGAGAGGTGCTCGGACCGTGGGGCGAATGTAGATGCTAATTTAAAGGGGCCCCTTAAACCTACACTGGAGTCGAAAGTCCCATGCTCTGCTCCGAGCTCCTCACTCTACAACGAGATGGTCCTAACACCTGGACAGTAAATCCATGGAAAGCTAAGTAGTTTCTTCTCTAAACAAATATGGAGTGGAGCAGTGGAACAGCATAAGATTGTAAATGCAACGGCACAACTTCAACTCCTCTCGAGGAATGATTATAATTGTTATTATTCTCATTTCTCCCTCTTCTTGGTAAGCCACGGCGTTGAATTCCGCTATTTAATGTCTTGAAACTTGGAAGCAAAATAGAGAACGGTGTGTCTTAACACTAAGTCTTCCTCATTGCCTACTCACAACCGCCCGCCATGCTCTGTTAAACGTTTTTATCTTGCGCCACGACGTCGTCTAATCATTCTTGGATAAGTATAATTGAATTGACATTAAAACTTTAAATTAATCTAATTACTATGTATTGAATTTATAATTTTGCTGAGATATAGACTATTAGTTTTTTTTAGTAACTCAATTACAAGCAAAAGCGTTTATACATAAATTAACGTGGAATAGATACTCAGCGTTAAGCACGCTTTAGTAAATTATAAGTTAAATTGACACCTTAGTTATTTTAGTGGTGTTAATATTATTTTTATTAACGTTTCAAGTTCACCAGTTGTGTTTATCTTACTGTGCGACGTACTCGTAAGTATACCATTTCATTCACTTGTTCTAATATCTTATCATTTATACTCATCCGTCACTACTCAATTCTTTCACGTATCAGAATTCCTTCTAATACAAGGCTTAAACCATTATTTTCACACCCTTTTTTCAGAGTGGTAACTGATGCCTACAAATGGCAATCTAATGCGCTAATAATAATCAATGAGCTCTGCATCATCTGCGTACAGCAGGCAATTTACATTAATATTAAACAATACTTAATTTATTACTTATTTTTATGATATCAAAAAAAAATAGTTCCGATGTTTTTAATATTGTATATAAAATTCGAACTGACAACCATTGGTATTTTAACACATTTCAACCACTGAATCTAAATCATCTTTGTGTTTGTTTAAACATAAAACATAAAGTAGAGGGCATGGCGCGCTGTCAGTGTTATATTTTAATGTTTACGGGTGAATGGTAGTGCTAATTCGAATACAAAAATATATTCTTTAAGACATTAAAATTTCACCACTGAATGATGGTATAATTTGAAGACTGTGGTCTAATATTATAATATTTTTGCCTGTCATTAATGTAAATATGGCTTAATTTCTTTTTAAATAATATTTTAATCATTATTGTATTGAGGCCAGTCGGTGCAACAGCGCTCAAGGGTTGTTGTTCGATTCCCGCTCGAGGAAATGAAATATTAAATGTTTTCTATTCTCCACTCTGGTAACTGGCAAAGCGTGAGATGAGTTCCACGACTTAACAAGCAATGCCTCTAGAATTCGATAGAAAATAGGAACGGAAGCGTCTTAACAGTAGGTTTCCAGGTTCCCTCTGCTTAACCTTTTATATGTGGGATGGGATGTGGAAATACTGTAAAAAAAGGAAATATTGTTGTACTAAAGCAGCTTCAACTTTACATTCGCATAGAAAAATATAGAGATCTTTATGTAAAGACAACGTCTGAATTCGAGACGTTGTGTGAAACTTAACGCCGTGCTTTATCTCGTCGGGGCAGAGACGTAATAATTCATTGCCCATAATTCAGTGATGCTGCTACTAAAATCAAGCTATTAAATTTAGTAACAATTCAAGATAAATTTTGCGGAAAGTGGGGGACGTAGTATCTTAACACTAGGTTCAACTTGCCTATCTTGTTGTACACGGGATATTGTAACGTTTAACATTTCTTTATTTATTTTGTAATAAAGACGAGGCTTAGTAGATGGTCTTCAAATTATTTTTTTAAATGACAAACTGAAACTTAATACTTAGTAAATGAATTAATGCAGGCGATAACCTAACATGTATGTAATAAAAAGTATAAACTTAAAACGAAAAAAAATCATAATCAATTTCAAATTAAACTGAACGTTGCTTAGCACTAATATAGTAGAAAAAATCTCCTATAATTTATTTAACTATACAAATAAATATAGAATAAACTAAACAAATAAATACACAACTTCCCTCCCCACAATCAGTCAAAGCACAATAGTTCGCACTTGAGAGTAGAGCCTGATTTTTACAATCACGAGGCGTGCCCACATAAAATGTTTGGGCTCAAGCCTTTATGGCCTGTAAAGTTGCCAGTTCATTATAAGATACGTAAATAATCGTAAATAACATTTACCCATTCTTTACGCGGTATAGTGATATAGTTAAAACAAATAACTTTTGTAATACATAGTATTTTGTGGTTAGCTAGTGATGTAATTCGACTTTGTCTGCGTGTTTTTAGTATAAGATATGCATTTTAGTTTTTTCTTATAAGTTTGTAAGTTTATATTTATTTGAAATTTTAAATAAATGAAAACTGTCGTGGCATAGGGGCATAATAGTGCGGTTGTAAACGCGACGGTTGTGGGTTCCCACTCGGGGTAGGGAAATATTTAATCTTTCATTTCCTCGTCCTAGTAACGAGCCATTCAACTGACAATACCTTGAGAATTCGTCGAAAAGTGGAAACTGACGGAATGTCTTAAAGGAAGCGGAATGTCTTAATACTAGGTTCCCAGATTTCCTCTGCCTATCCTGCTATATATATCCCTCGATACAGCGTAAAACTAAAATATGTAAAACCTTTCTGTTGTGCGTAACAGCTTCTAACTCCCTTAACAATATTTAGATTCAAAAATATTTTCTTATATAATAAGTAAAAAATAAAACATAATTTACAAGTAATATTCTATGACGTATTATTATTTTTTGGTAATGATAACTTAATTTGGTAACTCCTGTCATTATCATATCATTCATCATAATTATTCTTTGATTTTGTTTAACTTATAAAGTAGTCCTCAAAAAATCAGTTATTTTACTTAATTGGACTTAACGCAAATCAAATTCTATTTTACTTCCATTAAAATTACGATACAGTAAATCGTTACTAATAATAATAATAATAAATATTTATTTCATATAAATATTCTATTATCGTTAGCATACTTTAGGAACGAACGCCATCTGTCTAGACTTTTAAAAACCTATACGAGAATACCTAGGCTACCTAAGTTAGCGGCTTAAAGATTTACTTATTTAAATTAATTACAAATAACAAGAAAATGGTAATTTCAGCTTAGGAATCACAAGAGTGTTTCCTAATATATATTATAATTAAATAAACAATGTAAAACAATACAGTTGAAAATATATTTAGAAAAACATTACATACTAGATTTATTTAAATTAAACACTAATCATTTAAAAAAAAATCTGTTAAAATTTTAGAATATAGAAATGTAATAGCTAAGTCATATATCATGACTTTGAAATCATCAACAGGTGGTTATCATGCGTCATCACTTCAAAGTTATTTATAATACACGGAAAATCACCATAACTCATTTAATAGAGAAGATATAAATAAAAAATA
>DWQW01010704.1:0-11942 GCA_018249695.1 Heliconius erato demophoon
TCATAATGGACGGTATGTAAGCGGTCAATGATAAATTTTGAAGATTTATCAATAATAATTAAAAAGTTGGCCAATTTAAATATTAAACAACTTGTTTGAACGAAAGGGCGTTTATTTAATATTAATAATATTGCATAAATTATATTATGGGGTATTTCGTAATTAGTATATTAATATTTAAATAATTTAGCAAGAATATAATTAAACAAGAAAATAAAAAAGTGCTATTTAAGGTTGTAAAATTTTAATCATAAACTATGATTTATATGATAGGAGTTCATCAACCGTAAATTTAATTCAAAAAATGCTTAGGATTTCAACATATTTTATCAAAACAAAAATATAATTTAATCAACTACCGTTGCGTTGTTATTAAAAATATTTTCCAACTATAATAAACTTTGTGTTTCCCAGATTTTGTAGATAATTTTTAATTAAAAAAATAAATATGGTCGTTATATTACCGTATAAGACTGAGGATTTTATAAAGACAGGTATAAAATCTTTAAAAATCTTAATAAATAAACTTTATAACATAAAATAAGTAGAAATAATAATATGGAACTACCTATCGTTACAGATTAAAAATATTTCATTTAAAAAGAAATCGATGCCTCCGCTTATAACAACTTTTATTAAAATTACTAAAATTTTAACAATTATTTATTTCTTTTAATATAATTCCGAATAAAATAACAAAACCAAAAATCAGCTTCACGCTGTATACATAACGGGACCAGACGTCACGTTTTTTGCTTGTGTGTCCCGGTGTCCCGAGATGACATGATTATCACAGTACGCTAGTTTTCAAAAAGCGAAAATATAAAATTATTTATTAAAGAGCCAATTATAGTGAAAAAAAAAAACGAAAATACTAATCTAAAAAAACGAAAGCTACCCTTCAAAGCCCTGTTGTAACTCGACCGAAGTACAAATAGAAATGTCCCGTATTTTCGGAATGATGAACGTGTCAATTATACCTAACTACGCATACAGCAGGGTAGGCAGAAGGAACCTAGTGTTAAGATACTCCGCACCGCCTAAGTTCTCGAGGCATTACGTGTTCAAAGGCGGAACTCAACGCCGAGCTTATGCTTTATTGCCAGAGCGAAAAAAATTAAAACATTAATAAATAATCATTCATTCTTCCGACTGAATATCGAACCTACAACCGCCCCGTTACAATCACACCCTCGTGTCACTCACTGTACCACGACCTCATCAATATATATTGTTATAATATTTTTTTTTAGTCGCGGCGAGGCACAAAGTGTGACTGTAAATTCAACTGGTTGTGGGTTCGATCCCCACTCGAAGAATTATTCACATTTATATTCTCATTTCTTCGCTCTAGTGTCGAGGCAACGCGCGGCGTTGAGTTCCGCCACTCAACATGCAATGCCTCCAGAACGCAGCGGAAAGGGGGGAACGGAGTGTCTTAACACTAAGTTCCCTCTGCCTACCCTGCTGTGCGCGGGATACTTTTATATAATATAATTTTTAATTTTCCCTTGTCTTATTAAGAAGATTAAAAATGTACCATTCGGAATTCCATTACGCGATGAAGTCATAATTTTATTATCCAAGTCGACGTCGCGGCAAATTAGCGCGGACCAAATTAAATATATAAATGTAACCTCATATTTTACTTTTACACAATAAAACAATTGTATTATTAATTATATTACAGCGGAGTAAATGTGTTTCTTTTTTTTATTTATTAATTAAATTTGAATGAATATTCAAGATAAGGATGATGGATTGTATTTTTTATTTTAAGTCTTGTTTTTGAAAAGCTAATGGTGTAAGCGTTGTCGCAATGGTTTCAGGTTCAAGTGTTGAAATAGTGTTTAAAAAGGTTGTCCTTTAAATTAACGCCATATTGGAAAAAAACTGTTTTTAATCTTTTGATTCTTATTTATTTATTGAATCATATTATATAAGATAGTTATATTTATGGAATAACTAACCGGGCAAATAGTCCCCACGGCCATCTATTAATAATATAATATATTAAATGCACAATATAAATTGTCAGTTTAAAATTAAAATCAGTTGCGTAGCTAAAAAGATCTAAGCATACATACAAGAAATGAGACTAGATTTATATTTGGCATAGATAGAGATACCACAACTTGGCAAAAATAATACCGATAATATTAATAGCATACCTAATTATTATTTATTCAATATTATAAGGAATATAAAGTTAAATATATTTCATATAAAACACATTTTACTTTAGTGGGATTCCAGAATAAACATGTAACTTAAGAAGGAAACCCTTCAAAATGGATATAAATAATATAATAAAAATATATAGGTATATAATTCAATTGAGTTATTAACAAGCTGAGCGGAACTTTGTTTAGCAATACACCCTGACAGAAGAGTTTTTTTTTTTTAATAATGTGACACGTTATTTGGGGTGAAGAGAAAATTTCACGCTAACAGGGTAGGCGGAAAAAAGCAAGTGTTAAGACATTTCGTTCTCATCTTTCCACTTAGATTTACTGTTAAAGAGGCGGAACTCAACGCCATAGTTTATTTTATCAGGGGAAGAACATAAATATAGTCTAGTAATGTGCCTGTTCTATATATTTTTTAGATACATTTTATGCTACGCTACGGATGCCAACGCCGTGTTTTGTCTATTTAGACTAGGGATATATTTTTTTAAAATATATTTCGTCTATAAAGATTTATACACTCTGTCATAGCGTCTGATCAGACGCGTCCGAAGGTAAATTAAAAGTGAGGTTATGAATTACTACAATAAAGTTAAAAAATCATTGTACACATATTTTTACATATATATTAAATAAAAAAATAAATATATGAAGGTTCTTAAAGTAAGACGGCCATATTGTTACTTTATTTATTATATTTACGAGTATAGCCTTTTGAGATAATACAGCGAACGACCAAATATAAAATTAAATTAATTTGTTTTTATTATTTAAAATATATTAATGTATTTAAAAAATCGTGTTATCGTATAATTTTAGGTTCCGCATTAACAGTATGATAAGTAAATAATAACTTCAAAAAGGTAAAAGCAAAGGATAAATTGAATTTTTCCGAGAAAAAAAAATCGGCATAGTAGCTTTATAATGTAAATTCATTTTTCTACATATATATTTGACAACTAATTACAGGCTTTATTGATCACTTAGACATGACAGATATACAATAGTTTATACATATTTTTTTTAATGAATCTTTTTAAAGAATAACCTGTATTTTTTTTAATTTCATTATGCGCGGCATTTATAAATGAGGTTCCGAATTTATAATACACTGGTGTAAAAATATGGCTTAACATAAGAAATATTATTATTGTTTTAAAATAAAATAAAAAAAATATAATGTACCTAATAATCTTTAGAATTTGGCATAACCTTTTTATGCTTGTGAATAAATAAAAAAAATATAAATATGTCATAATAAATTTTACGATCGTTCAAGTATCGATACAAAACGTTAAATTTTTAAGCATATCGACTATCGAGCACCATAATGTCATTGTATATGGCGCCTTCGTAATTTTGGGTGGTTCAAATGCTCGCGACTGTTTGTATACGGCTTCATATTTTGTGTCTCTCAAGAAACAGTGTAACAGAGTGTTCGGTCACAATTTTTGTCTATATGAGGAAATCAAATTTAGATATAGAATAGCAAAATTATTTAAAAACTATATTTTACAAATATATATTTTTAAATATATTTTTTCGTGCTCTTCCCAGCAATAATATCAGGTTCATGTTATTAAAATATTGTTATTCAATTCACGCGTATACATTTTCAAGCTAAATGTACCTACTTTCAAAACAGCAATTTAATTTTGTTCCCATATCGATTAATTGATAGATATATAAAATTTAAGCCAACAGAATTAATAAATCTAAATATTTACCCGGCGAAGTGACCTTGGCGGGGCCCTCATCAGTCTTATTATCCTCTTGGAAGCGTACAGTCATGGCTTTCTTCTTTGCTCTTAGTTTATCATCCTCCGGTGACATTATGGACACCCTCTTTTTAGGCCTTTCTTCTTCTAACTCACGTTTCACTTCTGAAGCTGCTGCTACTGCTGCCGCTGCCGCTGCTGCTGCTGTAAGAAAAGAAAAACAGTAAAAATGGATAAATAATGATAACAATAATATATGACTTTATGTTAATGAATTAAAAAATATAAAAGCCCTGATACATAAAAATCTAAAAAAATAAGCGTTTATTTAAGGGTTCCCTGTCGATTCCAGAAGAAAATGCAGTAACAAGTCAAAGTCACCATTTGTAGGCAATATTGTTAAAATAGACAAGATGAAATGTGTAATCGATCTGCTTAGTAAAATTTGTTTACATCCTATCATCAATGAGAAAAGATCTTCAAACGGCTAAACATATTTTCTTGCATCAAATCTAAAAACACGCTTGATTAAGTCACCTAAAAACTAAAAAAAATGGATCAAATTCGGTTCATCCGTTTGGGAGCTACGATGGCAACAGATATACCGGTACACATAAACATAGACACGTGAAACTTATACCACGAGGGGTGTTTTCTTCGAGGGTTAATCAACAAAAGATTACGTTTCAAAGGTTATTTCTTCTGGCTAACTTGAAACATATCTGCTATAAAAGCAATATTTAATACTTTTGTATTCGAAATATTAAAAAAACAACAAGCGTGAGTCGGGCTCACCCATCGAGGGTTCCGTACAAAAATTGGAGGTCTGGAGCTTTTTCTGAAGAGCCCTTTCATCTGATACCTCACTTGGACTAGCTAGCGGCTTTAATACCACATTGGCCCCCCTTTTAAAGGTATTATTTGTTAAGGTTTAACAAAAATGTAGTTTTCATATTTTTTTCTAGGCTAGGATTACCTTTAGAACTGCCAAATTGCATAATTTTAGGTCCACCGGAAGAAGATTTTTGTGGGATATAAATGGCCATATATTTTTTTAAGCAAATGTAGAAATACGTTTTTTTCAAAGCACCGGAACCCTAAAAATATCGATTCAAATCTTCTTAGAAGTAACTCGAGTAATACTTAATGTACTTGTAAAAAAAACAAAATACTGTACAAAAACCACTCCGGTAATTAAATTTTAAGATATGAAATGTTATAAAACGTATAAGAACTTCGGTGGATAAGTGATGGTTAATCGTTTTATACGTTTGGTGATTGATTTTTTATTATATCATGTATTTATATGAATTAATTAATATCGCACTTTTTATTTAGTGCAACATAACGTTTGTAATATATTTGTCATAATCTGTGATACCAAGGGTTTTTTACAGATTATGACAAAAAAGTTTTTACTTTTAAATAATTAGAATTGTCTTTATTTATTTATATATTTTATTTTTATAGCTTATTTTGTATCCCGCAAATAACAGGATAGCGAGAGGGAATTTCCGCCAAATTTTCGAGGCATTGCGTCTCGAGGAATTTAACGTCGCGCTTTTGCTTTGGTACCACAAAGTGAACAATTGTAAATATTTTCATATAATAATTCATTAACATCAAACCCGCAACCGTCACGTTACAATCACATCTCTTCCTTTCCGAGATTTTCTTTTACCCGTTCTACTAACTTTTTTATGAAATTAACACAATCGTTTTCTTCATTTGACATACATCTTTAAACAAGTTTTTATTATTTAAATAATACAATGTTCGATAACGGCTATAAAGGGAAAAAAGCTCTTCCGTTATTCAGGCTAAAATATCAGAAAAATTTTCGTAAATTACCTAAATTCTTGTTTTTAATGATTCTCTTTTTTATTATTCAACATATCGCATATTATCGTAAAACTAAAATTTTAATTTCTTTCCTTTTATTTAATTTAAAAAATATATATATATTTGTTTATTTATTTTTTATATTCATGGAATATTTCAATATTCAGCGTGTGAGTGGTGAGTGGATGATTACTTAACCACAACTATAGTCTTAAATCAGATTTGTCCCACAACGCCGGCGTTACAAGCATGTTATGATAAAAAAAATCGAATAACACATATTAACATGCTTTGAAAAGAAAAAAAAACATTTTTAACCGACCTCCTAAGAGGAGGTAATCAATTCAACTGTTGTTTTTGTTACCTATGAATTTTCGACTGGATAAGCCGATTTTCATGATTCTTTTTTATTCGAAGCTTTCCGTATGGTCCCATTTTAATTCGATCCATTTCTGACAATGTTAACTATGAGCAAATCTCATAAAGTCTTAAATTTGCATTAAGTATTCACGCGACAAATGGACGAATAACTCAATATCCCGCCAACTGATTTTGATGATTATTTTTTTATTGGAAAGTGTACACATCAAGGGTAGTTTGATGAAAGTTTGGTTAGGTTCTGATTTTGAGATCGGGTTAAAATTGAAGAAAAATATTTATTAATATTTTCAGAATATTCGCCACACAAGCGGAGATATGAATGACTAATCACTATGTCACTAAGCCTCCATCATCGCCTATCAAAGAGCAAGACATTTTTACCGGCAAAAAATATTACAAAGTAGGTAATTCGGGTCCAAGTGACATATTCAATACGCCCGCGGCAAGAAGTCACAACCTACATGGAAAGAATCGAAATGACTGTAAAAGCGGAACATACGTACAATAAGACCGACGAGTCGTGGCCTCACAGTAGTAAGGTTTTCAGAAATTTTAGTACATACTAGAAAAGAAAGTAATCAAAAGTACGAATAAATCCTAAAATCAAGTCTGCGCCAGCCATCTACAGTTGACTTCAAGGCGGCCACGACTCGCCGATCGTACTATACAATGTCCAATACTGTATACGTATATTAAATATATAAGTAATATAGAAACAAGTATTCATATGGCGAGGTTAAAGGTAATAAAGAGGACATTTTAAACTTATATTGATATCTCCATCGCTCTTAAAATATATTGTTTTGTAATATGGTCGTCAGTCGTTTTTTTTTTGTGTGGTGTAGTAGTTACTTTTGCATCTTGGGTGGCTCTTGGGTTTTGGTCAGTTCGATTTTATTTAAAGTTTATATTGGTGATATCAAAATAGCAATAAAAAAAAATAAGTATGGAAGTTGATCTAATTAACCTTAGTTAGCAAACTATTGAAGTAATATACTTTACTTTACTAAGTAAAAAAATTACTTATATAATATACTTCAGTAGTTTATAAACTATTGTGAGTGAGCTTCACACTGTACCCCGCACATAGGCAGAGGGGACCTAGTTTTAAGATACACCGTTCCTCACTTTCAGTTAAATTCTGGACGCATTGCGTATTGAGAAGAAGAGGGGAATCGAACCCACATCCACAACCTGTCATACATATAGTCGCACGCTTGTACCCCTTCGTCACGACTAGCTTTAAAGTAATATTTAAAATTGTAGCTTCTTCCCGCATAACAGGATAAGCAGAAGGCACCTAATATTGAGAAACTACGTTGACAACACACTGCCGAAATGTTCAAGACAGTAAACACTTACATACTACCAGAACTAGAACGCTTACAAGAACGAGGAAATAAAAATAATACCCTTCAAATTGTACTAAGTAAAATATAAATATAATTTATATAAGAATAATTTCCTCCGGAATAATTAACAATATAGACTTCGTTGTTTTCTAGCCTAACAAATTCACAATACAATATCTCGTATATCATCAGTTTTTGTAATATTTATAATAAAAACAAGTTATACGACGTATGTATTATAAGGTACTTAATAAATAATGCAATATAAAGAATATAAGATGGAAAATAATATGTAGCTATTCAGTCGTTGATTGCAATGGTATTTACTTTTTACCAACATTCCGGAGTTAGTATGTACATATATAATATTATGGTTAACTATTTTTATTTCTAAAATCATCAAATAAATCAACTTCACGCTGTATCCCCTGGACAGCAGGGATAGGCAGAGGGAACCTAGTGTTAAGACACGTCACTCGCCACTTTCCGTCAAATTCTGCAGGCAGTGCGTATTGAGTAGCGGAATTCAACGGAATTCGATACCAGGAGAAATGAAAATATTAATTAAAATAAATATTTCATTACGTCGAGTGGGGATCGAACCCACAACCATTCGCGTTAAAAGTCACACTTTGTGCCTCTGATCAACGACTGGCCTCAATCAGTATTTTTATAATTTATAATTATTTGTATTCCTTATTTTAATTATTCCGCTGTGTTGAGTTCCGCTATTCAAAACGTAATGTCTTGAATTCGGGCGGTTGGGTAGGAAAACGAGTGTTTTAACACTAGGATCCCCGTGTCTTACTCTGTTATACGAAAAAAAGCGTGAAGCTGTTTTTTTTATTCTTTTTTAACATTTACAATCGTCATACTATTAAGCTAGATTATTCATATCCTAAGGAATTAATAAATTACGTCTCACGTTTATTATAACTGAGACGGAGCAATGACTCACGTATTTCGTTAAATCTAAATATTTCTACATCAAATACTTGTTATGGGTAAGCTTATGTTTGGTAATGGTTTTTTTTTATTACGCTTATAGTAGGACAGAGAAAAGAAAATCTAGTGTAGAGACCCTAAACAACCAAGTTTCTTTTTTTTGATTTCTTGGGAAATAATATGAGAAATTATACCAAATCCTGGAAGAATCAAAATATAAGCTTCTGGGTGTCCAAAAAATCAAAATAAATGTTGATATAAAATAGGATCTCCTCCTCCTGCTGGATCAAAAAATTTGGTATTTAAGTTTCGGTCAGTTAGAAGTATTATAGTAACAGACCCAGCTAACTTCTCCACTTTAATTTTTGAGGCATGGGGTAGTATCGAAACCCAGCGCCGTACTCTTTGGCTGGAGTTTCATTCAAATTCTTCAAGAAACATTGGCAAGTTAATTGTGGATTCAAATCATATTCGGATAATATATTATTTATTTATCATTTTATGTACAGGCTTTTATGGATCGTTTATATAAAATTCAAAATAAAGTTGGACCATCCAACGAGCGAAGAATCTTAATAGACGGAAGCTCGAGAAGCGCAGAACGAAATTACTTTATAACTAAATTCACTTTAACTGCCTTATAAATTGTAAAAGATATCTAAGCTAACATAAAAGAAAATCAAGGAAAAATACAGTATATATTAGTAGAATTTTTGCCATAGTAAAACATCTAGTTAACAAAAAAAAAACACGAAACCATAAATTAAATATAGTCCCTGATCATTCTTTTTTTTTCAAAGAATTAATTATAATTATCGTGAACAGAAGTTCTATATATACAGATATTAATTACTATTATTAATTTTTCATATAAATGTATAATAAATAGCCTTCGCATGCCGATTTTTTATAATGTTATAAAATAAATAAATTTTATTTTGTTATAAGCTTATTTGAAGAATAGATTCTTAATTAACTCTGACATTGAAAGATAACATGGACCCGCATGTATTAATGTAGAGGCAATTTGCGTTTGTATTAACAGAAAATATAATTATGTAAAAGTAAAAGTTTTATTATTATATTTATTTTAGTTTTAAATTTTGTAATTTAAAATTGCTTGTCATACCAGGAAACAAGAATTATTATTTAAAAAATGTATACGTTACTTTCTATAAAACATATGTCTTACTTTACTCTGATTATATTTTTTTTATATTTAACTGTTATAGTGTTTATTTATTTCTAAAAAAGGAAATATACATACATAATTGGTCTAATTGGCCAAAAAAACCTAGCGATAGCCCTAGCCTATTCATACTGGCAACATTATCCAAACTTCTTGTTCAGTCTATAAATTGGCAGCTCTATCTCGCTCTATTCCTCGTTTTCTTGATAAATAGCTGACAATACAACAAACAATTCTGACTCCAGGCTATATAAAAAAATATACGCACAATTGAAACAGGCAACATCGCCCAACTAACTTAACTGGCAACCGAGACTCGTCTTCCCCTGGCGACGTGTATTACCCTCGCCACTTCCACTAGGATAAATCGTAAATTGTTTGTACCACAACAAACAATCCTATTTTCACACTGGCAACATTACCCAACTAACCTTCTTGCTCAGTCGTTATACTGGTAACTGAGACTCGATCTCCCCTGGCCGCGTGCCTCGCCTCCTCCATTTCCCTGGCGGCGGCTGCTAAGATATTGTTGACGGCTGTCTGTGTGGTAGGCATGTCTTCACGACGCCGTCGCCGTATCTCCTCGGCACGCATCATAGATTGTTGGTACATGTGTATCTGAAATCATTTCGGTGTTGTAATGTGGAATGTTTTAAAAATGTACGTCTAACTAATTTAAAGACAGGTGCAGGGAGACAAACGTGCGACTGCAAATTCGACAGTTTGTGGATTTGATGGATTCGAGGAAAATGAAATGTTCATATTCTCACTCTAGTAACGTAAGACGCCATGCCACTCTATACGCAAAGAAATTCCAGAATTGGCTGAAGTGGGAACGGAAGTGTCTTAATTTGGTTCCCAAGTTCCCTCTGCTTACCCTGCTATATGCAGAGACAACATATAAAAATGTATAAGTCTTTACAATTGTGTGTTCAATATTTTTTTTATCTGTTTTTAATTATATGTTGTCACATTTATTTAAATATATAAATTATAAATAGAAATTTATAAAAAAAAATCGTTTAGCAAATTTTAAGTCATCAACAACCATTTTTTTAGAGACTGAACAGATATTTTCCACTTCATACCCACTTCTATTTTCGCCGTTTACATACTTGCGTGCGACTTAACACATTATGGAACGACATAATATATTATTTAAATGTTTATATAACAATTATTATGCAAGAAAATAAATTAGTTATAAAATTCAATACATAAACATATAGTGTAGGTAAATAAATGTATATTATAACTTTATAATAATAATTAATTCATAACATTTAACCCGTGACTTTCGTTTATAAAAACAGACGATATTTTATAGAAACAACAACTAAAACTCGGTGGGTGTTATAATATTTATAATTAAAATTCCTTCTCGCTGGAACCGCAATAAAATTTAAAACAATATTAATAAAGTTTTAAAACAACTATGTACGAGTATTCGAGAAATTTCTATATATTTATCCAGTAAAATCAGCTTCACGCTGTATCCCGCACACAGCAGGGTAGGTTTTTTTTTTATTCAGTAATATATAGAAATAATATCAAAATGTTACTAAAAACAATTTTGTGTCGGCCCCAATCTAATCTAGTCGAGTCTATATTAGACTTTTTTACTAAAAAAAAACTACCTAGGCAAGAAAATGATTCCAAGCAATTGATAGTACTACATTTTACAACTTTTGATGTAAAAAATGTAGGCTTAGTTTTTCATTAAACATTTAAATACCGCAAGGTAAGGTATAACAGTTTCTTACGGACTATTACAAATCAATTTGTAAGCTTAAGAAAAGCTATACGTAGCCCACTTCTGAGCGATTGAGTTGAAAGTGACAATGGAAAAGATTTAAATTTACTATATTCCATTCAAATTTTTATTAATTTTTTTAGCTTCGCGCTATATCCCTCACTCAGTAGAGTAGCAGGTGGAACATAGTGTTCAGACACTCCGTTCCCCAATATCCGTGTTCGGGAGGCATTGCGTGTTGAGTGGCGGTGAACTAAACGCCCGCGGCGTTTAGTTCACATTTGCCTCTACACCAGAGCAAAGAAATGACAATTAATTAAATATTTCATTTCCTCGAGTGGGGATCGAACCGATAACTAGTCGCATTTACAGTCGTACACTTGTGCCCCTGCGCTACGACTGGTCTCAAAAATGTTTATTTTTTTTTAAATAAATATGAAATAAATAGTTATGCAAGCTCCTGGGAACGTAACCGGAGATATTTGTTTTTCACGCTAGATTTCGCGGAAGACTCCGCGTTGCATTCCCAGCTTTATGGAATAAAAATAAAAGGGAGTCGGAGTTAACATATCA
>DWQW01010705.1:0-11942 GCA_018249695.1 Heliconius erato demophoon
GCAGCGGGACTCGAACCCGCGCCTCCTGGAAACCGACCAGGCGCTCTGACCACTAAGCCATGCGTTCTCGCCAAGCTACGTCGAAATTTTTATACGCTTGTTACAACTTATTTATGTTGTTAGCATTATATATGTTGTTAGTTCTAAATAAGTATATTTTTTTTTATGTTCACCCTGTATCTGCACTTAGCGGGATAGAAAGAAGGAACCTAGTATAACAACCCTATTTTCCGAATTTTCAAGACATTACATGGTGAACGGCGGAGCTCAACGCCGCGCTGTCTTGTAACCAGATCAATATTAAACAATTAGTTTCACCACTGGAATCGACTACACAACCATCACCTTTACAGTCATACGCTTTATCCTCGCTCCGCCACGGCGACCTCAAGAAGACAGAAAGTAACAACAAAAGTCAATACATACAAACAAAAATGCGTACAGACATTTCATTAAGGTGCCTTTTGGTTCCAAAAACTAATAGTTTTTTTTTTTGCCATTCCGAAAGCTAGTTAGTAGTTCCGTATCCCAGTGCACTTTGGAGTTTTAACGAGTGTCTTCTGAATACGGCCAAATTGGTTTCGAACACGCATGGAATTTTAACATAAGGTTGAATTTTAAAATTTTTTTTGTACTTAAATTTAAATATTTATGTATGTTAAACTGTAGTATTATATTTTGATGTATTTGTCAATGTCATTCGTGTATTTAGTTTTTGTAGGTTCACGCTGTAGGGTAGGCAGAGGGAAGTGTTTAAGCACTCCGTTTCCCAAATATTGCCTACTAAATTCATCCAATTAATTCTATGCAATATTAATATATCAATCAGCTTCATGCTGTATCCCGCACAGCAGGGTAGGCAGAAGGAACGTATTGTCAAGACACTCCGTTCCCCACTTTCCGCCGAGTCATGGAGGCATTGCGTGTTGAGTGGCGGAACTCATCGTCGCGCTCTGCCTCGACACTAGAGCGAACAAATGAAAATATAAACGTAAATAAATATTTCATTTCCTGGAACTCACAACCAGTCGATTTTAGTCACACTTTGTGCCCGTACGCCACATATACACTATGTATAAAATAGGGAAGTCAATAGCTCCCTAAAAAACAGAATATACTTGTATGAACCTAAAAAAAAATACCACATCCGTTCCCCTAAGTCCCTGACAGTAACTTAATCTTATTTGGTTATCCATCCAGTAACAGTAGAAACAACAGATTGTGCCCTAAATATAGGACTAACTTGGCTCATACATACATCGTGTTGATTATTTCGATAAGTTTTCATTGCTTTCTACTACGGTGAGTATGAATTATTGTTACAGTTTAAGCGGTTCAGACGTTAATTTGAAGGAAGTTGAAGTTGAGTTTTAGCTTCACGCTGTATCCCGCAAGAGCGTGATAATTAGAGTGGACCCGGTTTTAAGACACCGTGCTTCCCATTAAGACACTTTCGATCCTCACTTTTCGCTTGCGCGAGTTTTGGATGTACTGCGTGTAAAGTAGCGGAACTCAATGTCGCGTCTCCAAAATTCGGATAAGGAACCACATTTGAAAATATTATTAATTTCATTGTCCCAAGTTGGAATCGAACCCACAGACGTCGCATTTACAGTCACACGCTAGTGACTTTTTTCCACGATAGCTCGAATTCTTAATTCGTTTGGTTTTACATTTATAAAATTAAGTGGACCTTAGGCAAAGAAGTCATTGAGTCCCGTCACTCAACACGCAATGCCTCCAGAATTAGCTGACAAATGAGGTACAAAAGTGTCTTAAAGGAAACGGTGTCATCGTAACACTAGGTTCCCAGGTTCCCTTTCTCTACCCCGCCATCTACAGGACACGGAGAGAAGCTAAAAAGTAAGTAAATTAATTAAAGGTAATTTATGAGTATTATCAAGTCGGCGAAGTTTTACAAAGTGAACTTGGTGAGAACTCGTCGGGAGCGTTCCGAGTCCTTATCTGGAAACGTTTGTATCAAGCGGTGATTTAAGAGGCAAGTAACTTTGGCCCGCGGTTCCTTTACTTTGGAAACGTGGTGAAATTTTCACATTTCTTCAGCTTCACACTGTATGTCGCATTTAGGTAGGAAGGGGGAACCTTGTGTTAAGACACTCTGCTCCCCACTTGCCGCCTAATTGTCTAAGCATTGCGTATGGCAATACGCAATGCTTTACTTTGTTACCAAAACGAAGAAATGAAAATATTAATAAATAATAATTCATTCCCACGAGTGAGCATCGAACCCAGAAACGACACGTTTACGATCACGCTACACACGTACAAGCTTGAAATACTATGTCAAAATTTTGATAGCCAAACACTATTGTTAAAAATTATTATTTGGCAATATATAATGATTTTTTCGTTTCTTCCAAGTTCGATTCCCGGTTTAAACTTTTTTTACTATGCAATAATACTTGAAATGAATATAAAATATAAACATAAACGTATACCTAAATTACTAAATTGCTTTGACCCACGCCTAACCCTAAATGACTTGGTCCATTATTACCCTTACGAGGACTGAACTCACGACCATCGCAGGTCTAAGACACCCCTCGAGTGTAATATAAGTTTTCAACTTTATTTCAAGACAAACACTTAGGTAAACTGCTCTATTAGAGTTTACGGCGACACTTTCATTATGTTACAAGATGTTCCGTTCGTGTGCTTACAATTTCTACGTAGAAAGGACAAGATATAAAGTGATTAAATAAAGAAAAAAATAAAGATAAATAGGAAAAAATATAGAAAATTAAATCGATTTGAACCTGTACTCATTTGACGTGAAATATATTTTGTAGCTTCACGTTATATCCTGCATACAGCAATGTTGGCAGAAGAAATCTAGTGTTAAGATTTCTCAAGATACCTGCCAAATTTTGAAACATTACATCTTGAGTAACGGAACTCAATGCCGTGCTGCGTCTTATTATCAAAGCACGAAAACGAAAATATTCCATGCCAAAAAAGTGAAAATCGAACTCACAAATATCACCGTACACACAAAAACTCTCACAATTCCATTACAGCTATAACAAAACTAGTGTTCTAAGCTTATAATTCGTATAAAGTCCATTTCGTTTAATCAAGAGGTACTCCAGCTCTTAATATTTGCTCCGCGCTAGAAATTTATCGGTTTGCGGTCCACACCGGCGACCGGTGGGACGGTGTTCCTATGTAATACTGGTGGAGTTACCTGTCTTTTAATGTTGTAAATTTATATATTCTTATGTATATATACTATATGCTTTATAGCTTCACATTGTATCCCATATAGCGGGGTAAGTAAAGGGAACGTGGGAACCTAATAGTACGTTCTATTTTCATTATTATACTTCCGTTTATCATTTTTCGCCGCGCTTAGCCTCAACAACAGAGTAAAGAAATTAAAAAAAAATAGAAGATATGAAATATTTACTTAAATCTATATTTCTATTTCTTCGCTCTGGTGTCGAGGCTAAGCGCGGCGTTGAATTCTGCCACTCAACACGCAATGCCTCCAGAATTCGGCAGAAAGTGGGGAACGGAGTGTCTTAACACTAGGTCCCCTCTGCCTACCTTGCTGTGTGCGGGATACAGCGTGAAACTGAAAGAAATTAAAATATCAAATATTTCGTTTTCTCGAGTGGGAATCGAACCCACAACGTGTGGCGCTTACATGAGCACGATTATGGGGCATGCGTAACGACTAGCCTCATTAAGGTGAATACATATATTCTGTTTGTAAAGTGTGCATTCTAAAATTATTTTTTCATTCCAGCTAATTGTTTCATCGAAAAGCGTGGTGTGCGCAGAGTATCTAATGTCGCGACACTACTTTATCCACTTTCCTTCAGAATTTGAGATTGGGTGTGGAGTGGTGAAACTTAACACCGCGCTTTGTCTTTTCCAAAAAGAGATAATGAAAATAATTTATTATCTCTAGTGAGAATCGAACCCACAATCATCGCATTCACAGTCACGCTATCCTTGGCGTCTAATGTTTTTCAATATACATATAATATTGTTAGTCTTTACGGTTGGCTTGGCCTATTTCGCCAAACGGAAGTATCTAAGAGCACTCGTGGTACCTTTGGCCCGATATATTATATATATACTATCATTCGTTAAATGGAGAATAAACAAACACTAAAATATTTTTAAACTCGAATGTGTAGTTCCTGAGATCAGAGCCCTCAGCCAAACAAACCCGTTTAAAGATCTACATACAACTACTTCAAACATTAGTTACCAGTTTCTAGTACTAAGGAACTAAAGTAACTAAATTCCCCACATTTAATACAAGCCGTGGAATGCAATCTTGTTGTCTTACAATTTGTTAGGTTCATAATAAAGACCTGGTGAAAATTTAAAACCTCTAATGTAAATTAAACCTTAACTTTTAGGTCATAAAGCACATTTTTCAATATTTAAAAGTAAAGTTAACTAAGATAAGTTAGGGTAAAGCGTAGTGGTAAATGCACATACGAGGATTTCTTACAAGGAGTTCCAGTTTCTCATACACGATTGCTGATCTCTTTATGTGTAGCTAAATGTTACTCAGAGTTATCTATTTATATTTAAATACAATTAAATCGATACAAATGTATGTAGGCACCTTATGTGTCATGACAATGGCTCCAGATTGGGAAGAAGATGAGAAATGGAAGTGTTTTAATGGAACTGGAGTATCTTAATTTAACACTAGGTTCCCAAGTTTCTTCTGCCTACTCTGCTATGTGAAATAAATACACACGAATTTTCCTAACTTTACGCTTGAAAAATTTTACAATTTTTTCCGCATATGCACGGTATGTAAAGAGACCCAGTGTTACAGCACTCCGGTTCTCCGCACCCCTCAATTTTCTAGACATGGCGTGCTGTATAACGGGACTCTTTGTGATATGAAAACTTTATAAATAAAAATTATTAATTCTCCCGATTAGAAATCGAACTCACAATCGTCACATTTACAGTCAGTCGCTGTGTGTCTACACCACGACGGTCTATGACTACCAAAACTTTTTTTTGTTTAGCTTAGCACGCTGTAGCAGTCAGTATAAACAGAGAAAACTTGGGAACCCAGACAATATCCGATTACATTAAGACACTTCCGCTCCCGACTTTCCACCGAATTCTGGAGGTAATGCTTACTTAGTAGCGGAAGCCAACGTACGCTTTGTCCCGTTACCAGAGCGAAGAAATAAAAATATTAAATATTTAACTTCCTCAAGTGAGAAGAGGCTAGTCGTGGCGCAGCGGCACAAATTTTGACTGTAAAACCGACTGATTATGGGTTCAATCCCCACTCGGGGAGATGAAATATATTCTTAAATTTATATTCCCATTTCTTCGCTCTGGTGTCGAGGCAAAGCGCAGCGTTGAGTTCTGCCACTTAAAACGCAATGCCTCTAGAATTCGGCAAAAAGTGGGGAACAGAGTGTCTTACACTAGGTTCCCTCTGCCTACCCTGCTGTGTGCGGGATACAGCGTGAAGCTCAAGTGAGAATCGAACCCAAAACCTGTCGCGTTCAGTCACACGCTTATGCTTCTGTGCCACTTGGCTTTACAAATACTTCTATAGTTCATAATAGAAATAACGGCATCACTACCTCGCTCACATAAAAAAAAATCTAAAAAACATATAAAACTTTTTACTCTCAATATCTATAGATAAATACTTTCAACTGTATTTATCTCTACACGATTAGATTACATCAACCACGCCGTATACAGTAGATCGATTTAAAATATATTTGCACTTAATTAAAAATGAATATTTACGCTTATTAATTGGTTGTAGATGAGTTTGTTTGGTTGAATGCACTCACCTCGGGAAGTATTGGTTTGAATTGATTTATATATTGTTTTGTGTTTTTATAGTATATTTATTGACAAAGGCTACAATAAGTAAGGTTATACGTTGTGTTATTATTATAATCAAAATAAATAAAATTAATCAGTTTCACGCTGTATCCCGCACACAGTAGAGTGAGCAGCCCTCTGCTTACCCTTCTGTGTTATGACACTGTTTCCCACCTTCAGCCGAATTCCGGAGATATTGTTGAATGACGGAACTCAGCGCCGCGCTTTGCCTCGACACTAGAGCCAAGAAATTGAAATCGAAATTTAAACAAATATTTTTATTTCCTCGAGTGGGGATCGAACCTACTAGTCGCGTTTCCAGTCACACTTTCACACTTTTGTCTGCTGTTGCTATGCTGTACCCCTCATTTAGCACGGTATCTAATTTTAAGACACTCCGTTACCCACGCACCGCACAATTTTCGAGGCATCACGTGTAGACTGACGGAACTCAACGCCTCGCGTTATTATCTTGTCAGCGCAATGAAAAGAAATCCCCCAGTGTAAATCAAACCCACAACCGTCGCATTTACGGTTTAGTTTCACGCTGCGCCACAATGGCCAAAATTACGAAACCTATTATATAATATTCAACTATAAGCTTATTAGGAAAAAGTTTTCTTGATGCTCACAAACTGTTGGAAGTTAAGTTGCAGCTGGAGCTTACTGACTTTACTGACAATCACAACATTTGGCAGCTAGTATTTGATAGTTTTATTAGATGCTAAGGTTTATTGGTCCTGGATTCATATCCAATTTTTCTGTAAGGTTGACTCTATTGATATTTTAATGTAACTTGACGATTCAAAAGTCAGTTAGAAGAAGCCAGTCCTGGCGCAGAGGCACAAGCGTTTGAATGTAAACGCAACAGGTTGTGGGTTCGATTTCCGCCCGAGGAAATGATATATTTAATATTTGAGGCCTGTCGTGGCGCAGCGGCACGAAGTGTGGCTGTAAAACCGACTGGTTGTGGGTTCGATCCCCACTCGAGGAGATGAAATATTTACTTAAATTTATATTTCCATTTCTTCGCTCTTGTGTCGAGGTTAAGCGCGGCGTTGAGTTCTGCCACTCAACAAGCAATGCCTCCAGAATTCTGCGGAAAATGGGGAACGGAGTGTCTTAACACTAGGTTCCCTCTGCCTACCCTGCTGTGTGCGGGATACAGCGTGAAGCTGATTTAATTTATTTTTTCTTTTATTTTATACAAACCACTACAATACGTAGTTAACAATTTCCTTATTTACATATAGTTATTCAAGCGGATTCTAAACCAGTGACCATATTATTTGTTACGTAAGTACTCGATAAATTTTCCGGAGGGTTTTCATAAAGCGACATACGGACGCTTAATATATTCTAAGCTGAAGTTTCATAAGGGATATTATAGTTCAAGTTCCGCTTATATACTAATATTATTAAGCGGAGGCCGCCGTAGCGCAGGGGCACAAGCGTGTGACTGTAAGGCGACAGTTGTGGGTTCGATTCTCACTCGGAGGAATCAGTATTATTTATTTATATTTTTATTTCTTTGCAATCAGCAAAGCACTCAAAACCAGGGGAAAGTGGGGATCGAAATCTTGCTTTATTGCTACAAAACGTAAACAAAATTAAAAGTCATAAGTGAAATAGCAAACACGATATCAATCTCAGGTACACCCCGTATAAAACGAATTTCTAATATATTGAAGAAAAATGAGTTAATTAAATAACATTTTTCAATCAATTTAATCACTCTTTATAAAGAATGCTCCATTATAATTTCTTTCTATTTTATTTTCATATCCTTTGACGGTTGAAAATCGATGCTTCGGTTATTAGTGTCGTCGTTTAGTAAGACCGCTGTTCATTTTTATAAGAATTTTTCATAGAAATTTTAATGGTCTTATGTTTAAGGAGCTAAGATTGCCTGAAAATAATATAACATATTTTTTTTTGTATTGTATTAAGCTTTTATTTAGTAGTTAATTAAAACTGTGGTTTCATTTAAAGTGGTGCTGACAAAAACACTCTGTATAACTAAAAAATTAAAACTCAAAGGGTCCCGTTTTTGCTTTTTGAAGTACGGAACTAAAAAACCATGTTAAATGTCCTACAAACACGTCAAAAACATTATCACATAATAAATCACTGTTGCAACTAAACAGACTAACTCAAATGCACTTTGTATCCAGTTTTATGGTTTTAAAAGTTCACACGAACATTTTTCAAGATCTTAACTTGTAAGCTTTCAACAAATAGAAATAATCTTGTTAGTAGTTCTAAGTTGAACTTTGTTATTATTTAAAAGATTCTTTGAAGCCAGTTCAGGAATAGAAATATTGTCTTTTCCTCGCTGTAGTAACGAGCGCGGCGTTGAGTTCCGCCACTTAACACGCAATGCCTCTAGACTTTAGCGAAAAATGGGAAACGAATTCAAGCAAAAACTACTGGACTGATTTAGATGAAACGCTAACTGGGGCTCTACCACTACTAATGCTGATCATCATTATTAAGACACTCTATTCCCCTCTTTCAACCCATTCTCCAAAAAGTTTCGTGTCGAGTGGCATTACCCAGCATCGCGCTTTTCTATGAGAGCCACAGAGCCACCAGAGCGCAAAAATGAAAACAACTCATTATTCAAGGTGGAATCGAACCCACACCCGTCCCGTGGACAGTCAAAATCTGTGCCGATGTTCCACCACAACATCAACCAAAATTTAAAAGTAATCTTTGATTTGAATTTGATACCTCCTGATAGAAAATCATTTTATTATTCACCAAGCCTTCCAGAAATCACTATTAAGATGTAAATTTAAAGAGACGTCAAACTTCACTGCCCTTTATCTCCGAGTAAAGGATCAAGGTGCTAACCACTGGGCCTTTGAATAAGCCTGATTTATCACTCCCATAGAACAAGTTTCAGTTTAATTAAGGTTTTAGACGGTCGCTTTATGACCTGCCTTCAGAAACACTTAGTTTTATATGTATATTATTATGTAGGGATATTTGGGAGCTCTATGATAAAATCTGAATCTTTCGTGGCGTGCTCCAGAAGGAACTGCACTTCAAACGGGATTGTTGTAGGTTCGATTCCAATACTGGGGATTGATCTAGTTCCAGCTCTATGCTGTATCCCGCAAAAACTAGGTTTAAGCCTAGTGTTAAGACACACTGCTCCCCACTTCCCACTGAATTCTGAAGGCATTGCGTATTTGGCGGAACTCAACGCCGCGCTTTTCCTCAACACCAGAGCGAAGATATGAAAATGTTTAAAAAAAATATTTTCTCGAGGGGTAATCGTACTCACAACCTGTCGCGGTTACAGTCATACACATGTTTCCCTGCGCCAGAACTGGCCAATCGGGGGAAAAGGGAATATTTCAATGATTTTCGTTTTACAGCTCTGATAAACAATTCTCAAAGTTGACTTTCATAAAAAATTGAAAATGAATAACGAAATATATTAAAACTAAGCCCTTTCTCTCCTGCTCAAATTTCTTTATTTACCTACTATTTCATATATATGTAAATTAATACAAACTCCAAAACATATAACACAATAAGAATTTATAATTTGCTAAACAAAAAAATTTGTTGGTTTTTTTTTGCGCCTTATGCCCGGGAGCAATTTAACTTTCATCATTAAAGTTTTATTCCAGCGGAATTACTTCTTTCCGGCATTAATGGTATAAAGCTTGTGCACTCGAGGATATTATTCTTTTTAATTCTTCTAGAGCTAACTAGTTCGAGGTGGAATGAAATTAGTTTCTATTAAAGTTTTTTTTTTCTTTGGAGAAAACTTGGAGACGTATCACTTGGTTCTTTACATTCTGGTTATTTTAAGGAACGTCGGTGGTGTAACTTAACACTGTAATATGGCTGGTAAAGCAAGGACAACGATTTCTAGGATTTAAGGTCATGTAGATGATTTCAGCTGTACTGCATACATTTTTTTTTCTTTTTTCTTATAGCTTCACGCTGTACATAGTAGAGTAGGCAGGGGTAACTTGAGAACCTAGTGCCATACTGCTCAATGAGCTCACGGGTGATATTTGGTATAGATGAAATTATCTGGTATAAACCTTATGCACCCGGAAAAAATATTCTTTTGTTTTTAATCGTTCAAGAAAATATGCTGATTGGTGAAATTATATTAATTACTATTTAACTTATTTAATACTTATTTGACTCATCTCGGTCGTCATGTGGATTTGGAGTACACATAACTCATTTCTCCAAGAATAGTGGAAATTAATTTTAAAACGTTGCGTGAAGGCAAGGAAGGCAATTAGATGCTATAATTTGTTTAATCCTGTGGTTAAAATCGAAATATAAAAAATAAGAAAATATCAAGAACAATTTGAACCAACAACCACTGACACTTGTGACAAGAGAAGAAACTTTTTAGCATATACATGGATTGACGTGGATTTATTGAGTTGTTGATAGCAACGGGACAGAGACATGCCACCCAAATGTAGGCATAAGAAGGACCATAACCTTAACATCAACCAAATTCAGAATAATTACTATAGCCGTCTTTGAAGTATGTTCTATAAACTGATAATAAAAGAAAAATTGAAATCTTTTAATAGCTTATAGGATGATTTCGCTGTTATACTACCCTAAATCTTGTATCTACTTTTACTGTATAAATTAACTCTAAGCCTATTCCTGATAAATTATATTATCAGAAGTTATATAACTTATGAATTATTTAGCTTCACGCTGTAACTGCATATAGTCGCAGAACTCAACGCTGCGCTTAGTCTTGTTACCAAAACGAGAATATGAAAATAATCAATTATTCCTAATGGGAACCTAACAACACAGCGTGTTCACAATTAGACGCTGGAACGCATTTTGAAATATAATTTCAATAATGATGTTTATAATTGATATTATTCATACAGTACGCTAATGGCAGTGATCGCTGGTAACCACTGGATATAAGCCACGTCATAGATATATCATGTGAAACGTTATATAAATGCTGCATCATTTTATGCTAGTGTTAAATTAGGTTAATAATTAAGGCCGTGGTGGCCGTGACAGTCAATCGACTGGTTGTGGGTTCGATCTCCACTCGAGGAGATGAAATATTTATTTACATTTATATTTTCATTTCTTCGCTCTGGTGACGAGGCAAAGCGCGGCGTTGAGTTCCGCCAATCAACACGCAATGCCTGCAGAACTTGGCGGAAAGTGAGGATAGGAGTGTCTTAACACTAGGTTCCCTTTGCTTACCCGGCTGTGTGCGGGATACTGTGTATTTTCTCGCTGTGATAATGAGGCAAAGTTGAGTTCTGCCGCCGTTCGGCGTGCTGAAAAGAATCTGTGGCGTGGCAGAATAGTATTTCTCTATATGTGACATATGTGGTTTCTACTCATATTCCGGGAAACTCTACTCTACAAATTCTACTTTACTCTTGCAAACTCAGTTTAACCCACCCAGTGTCCGATTGAGCTGAAATTTGGATTACGACTTCAATTCTGGTGACAATGAAATTAAATATAGTCAATATTGTTGTTGTGGCCAGTCGTAGCGTAGGGGAACAAGTGTGTGACTGTAAACGATAATGCTAGTGGATTCGATCCCCACTCGAGGAAATGAAATATTTATAAAAAAAAATATTGTTATTTCTCACTCTGGTGACGAGGCAAAGCGCGGCGTTGAGTTCCGCCACTTAAAACGCAATGTCTTCAAAATTCGGAGGAAAATGGTGTCTTACACTATGTTTCCCTTGCCTACCCTGCAGTGTGTGGAATACAATGTGATGGTGATTTAATATTATTGTTAATCCAAAATGGCCGCAACAACAAAATGGCGGATTATAAATTTCTGCACAATCCACCTAATATGGGTATCAAATTAAAGGGCTTGATTTATAAAATATAATACTATTTTTTTATAATAAAAAAACATCTAGAAAAAATATTTAAAAAAAATGAATATTTTATGAAATACATTTATTTTTACCGACCTTAATTGACGTGGACAGATCGACGATAAATATTCATAAAACCAACAAGCGGCTATAACTCACTGCTATTTAAACCTGATGACAACATGTAACACGATTAACTGAGCAAAATTATTTTAG
>DWQW01010706.1:0-11942 GCA_018249695.1 Heliconius erato demophoon
GAGTAGCTTTTATACAAAACAAAAAAAAATGTAAATTCGACCGGTAGTTCCAGAGATCTTACCGCTTAAAGAAACAAACAGACTCTTCCGCTTTATTATATTAGTATAGATTGAACTGAGAGTTCTTAGTAGCTTTGCACCTTGTAAAGTGAAAAAAATATTACAATAAGTTCTAAAAATGATTATTGATCGAACCGAAAAGCTCTTTTCAAAGATGCTAGTGTGTGACTGTAAGCCCGACTGGTTTTGGGTTCGACCCCCACTCGAGAAAATAAAATATTTAATATTTTCACTACTTGGCAATATTTCTTTAAATTTAAAAAAATATTCCCACATTACGCAATGCAGATCTATGCAATCCAAAAATCGGCTGAAAATGGGGAACGGAGTGTCTTAACACTATGTTCTCTCTGCCTACCCTGCAGTTTGCGGGATACAGCGTATTTAATTAATAGCAAATATAATTAATAGCAGCGCAAAGATAAAAATAAACTTTTCAAACATTCTATCCATATATGTACATACGTACCATAAAAAGACATTATATTATGCTCTTTCAAATATATTTTTAAATCGAATGTGTATTTTTATGAGCTTAATAGCGACATTTTGGCACCCACAGTGTACAAAAATACACAAAAGCCATTTCTCAAAGGTCATTATAAATATGAATGAACGTGACAAGATTAAGCAAATTCTTCTTACTCTAATCTATTTGTTATTATATCAATATTAATGATTCGTAGTACAAGACAGAGAACTTACCTCAAGGTTAATACCCTGTTGTATCCGTTGAATTTTCCCTTACAAATTATATATAAGTTAGAGATTTTAAAAGATTTACAACGTTGTTTTGACGTGTAATTGTTTTTTCTAAATAATATCTGGAGGGCAGTCGTGGCGCAGGGGCACAGAGTGTGACTGTAAAACCGACTGATTGTGGGTTCGATCCCCACTTGAGGAGATGAAATATTTACTTAAATGTATATTTCCATTTCTTCGCTCTGGTGTCGAGGCAAAGCGCGGCGTTTAGTTCCTCCACTCAACACGCAACGTCTCCAGAACTCAGCGGAAAGTGGAGAACGGTGTGTCTTAAAATCCGATTCCCTCTGCCTACCCTGCTGTGTGCGGGATACAGCGTGAAGCTGATTTATTTATTTTATTTAATTACAATACTTTTTAACAAGTAGAGTTACAAGTAGGAATAACTATTTATAACTCTACTCATCAAATAGTAATGTCACTCAGCCGTTAATTTTTACTGTTTACGTTCCCATGAAGTGACATACCACTCTGTGCAACTAAAACCCAACCAACCAACCTTCGAAAAACTTTTTAAATAAAAACACCTGAAACTTTGTAAATAAATCAACCTTTCATTCATAATTTTTAAAAATTTGTCCACCCCATTATAGCCCACCTCAGAAATTTTACTTACAATAATTTTCTCCGAAAATTAAAAAAAAATTGGCACTCTCGGCTCAGGCAGAACGTGACAATGAGTCATGGACGCCGGCGGCCGGCGTCCATCGATTAACAAGAAAAAAATTATACAAATGGAAATTTTACGCATATATATATATATATATATATATATATATATATATATATATATATATATATATATATATATATATATATATATGCGTAAAATTTCCATTTGTATAATTTTTTTCTTTTACCTAATTTCTTTGAATTTGCGATAATTGAGTTTATCGTAATATCGATACAATAGTCACAGAATTCTTTATTGTCGATCTTATTTTCAATTCTTCATTTGGTAGTCATTTGTTTATACAATTTTGTAATGAGAGCAAGGACTACTTTTCTCACGAAGCCGTATTGCGCATACAAAGGACACTATTGCAAAACAACATGTCCCAGTTTTATATCGGATTTATTTATTTGTAATATTATTTAATATTTTCTATTACTTCATTTTATTAAACAAAGCACGTCTTGGGTATCTCGAATTCTACCGAAAAAACCACTCCGTTCCCCTCTTTCTGCCGAATTCTGGAGACATTGCGTGTGGAGTGACAGAACTCAACGCCGCTCTTTGCCTCGTCACCAGAGCGAAGAAATAGAAATATAAATTTACGTAAATATTTCATCTCCCCGAGTGGAGGTCGAACCCACAACCAGTCGGTTTTACAGTCACACTTTGTGCCACTGCGCCACGACTGGCCTCAATATAAAAATATAGCATAAAAATACATAATATAACTTAGTGACATTAGACTAAAGACATTAACATTTGAATTCAAGAAATCAAGTTAGTACAACTTTGAGTAGATGTCGATGACGATAGTCATTTAAAGATATATTATAATACATAAATTGTAAAAGCAGAATTGATGAAAATTCTAAAACAGAAAATGAAAAAACAATCAAACCCAATAATTTATTCAAAGCCAAAAATATTAAATGACGAAAGAACAATCGCTAAGGTTGTAAGGATTAAGCAGCTCAACAGGGCAACGACACGGATCTTATTACGGTAGCGGAATTTCAAATACCAAATAGTCTTACGTTAATATAATATTAATATAGTCGATGTAGTGTAATATTGTTTCGGGGTCTACGAACTTCTAAGTTCAGAATATTATATCTAAGGTTATCTATATATATAAAAGGACTTGTGCTGACTGACTGAGGTAAGACGCACGCAGAGCCGTAATCGCTGATGGTAGAAACGTGAAATTTGGGCAGATGTTTATTTTTATATTCTGGACATCCACTAAGAAGGGAATTTGAAAAATTTTAACCCTAAAGGGATGAAATAGGGGTTGAAAGTTTGTATAGAAAAAAAATTTATTCAGTACCGATTTTTATAAAATTTGAAATTCAGACTCTTAAAAATATTTCATTGAACACGTGTTTCATGGTTTTTAAGAATTCACCCCCTAAGAGTTCAAATAAGGGGTTGAAAGTTTATATGGAAAATCTTTAAATTGCCACCGATTTTTATAAAAAATTAAATTAAGACTGTTAAACATATTTTATTGAACACGTGTTTCGTGGTTTTTTTAGAATTCACTCCTAATAAGCGGGCGAAGCCGCGCGCGCCCTCTAGTAATATATAAAAAGTTATAAAGATTCATAACATGAAAGCTACAGCCCATCCTCACGTAATACGAAATTCTCAATTTTATTACTCAGAAATTGGTCCATAATTGGTTTCGAATTGTTATAGAATTGGTTCTATAACAATTCTTAGGCAAAAGGATTTTAGAAAATTATTTTATTACACACTAATCAGGATCATATATTGTATAAATAGATCAAGTTCACTGGGTCCAGACCAGCGTCGCCAATTTGTCGGTAAAAAGCGGGATTTTGGAACATTTCAGGTTAAAAGGCCGGAATCTTTAGCCAAAAGTGGGATAAAAATTAAATAAAGATTTTTCAGAATAATTACTTATGTACGTACGTAACTTACGAATATACTTATTTGTATTTCTATTAAATTATTAGTTATTACAAGTTTTAAGTAATAAAAAAAATATTCCTGATTTGAGAAAAAGTATTAAATCTATATGTAATAAAAAAATATTATCGCATTTTAAAAAATATAAAAATAATTTACATTCTTGATTTAAGGTTAATAAATAAAATCCTGAATAAATACTAAATATTTGCAAACACTAAAAATACTACTTCAATATATTGAGGCCAGTCGCAAGGGCACGAAGTGTGACTGTAAACATTACTAGCAACGGGTTCAATCCTTGCTCGAGGAAATAAAATATTTATTTATACTTACCGTAGCGTTTGGCGCGCCGTTCTCTCTGACTACCCCGCTAGAGATAAAGCGTGAAGCTAGTTTTTTTAGTTCACTTTAGTTTATTTCTTCGGTCTGGTGAAGAGGCAAAACGCGGCGTTGAGTTCCGCTACCCAACCCACAATGCCTCCAGAATTCGGCGGAAAATAGGGAACGGAATATCTTAACACTAGGTTCCCTTTGCCTATTCTGCTGTGTAAGGGATACAGCGTGAAGCTATTTTGTTTTATTTTTATATTAGCAATATTATATTAGCAATGATAAATTATTATATAATAACGGCACATATTCCCCTTATATGTATATTTTAACAACAATTATTCTGTACACTTTGACACCATCGTAACCTGATAAAGCTGTGTTTTGATAAAACTCTATAGCTTTATATTAGAATCGCACTGAAAAGATTGGTTTCATATAACACAGGTGTTTACGCAGAATTTTTTGTGCTCACTAAAGGAACCAAAAGGAAGTGGAGAAAAGAGCCACGAAAAACGCTTAGAAACCATCCCCCGTAGAAAAAATATTAATAGTAAGACATGTTATTATGATAGTAAACACAAACAAGTTAAACAAATATAATATAATATTTTCAAGTTCACGTCAATTCACGTCAGCTAGCCGATCAAAGTTAAGGCCATGTGCACACATATATTTTGGACTACCATTCCATTTGGTTTTATAAAAGTAACAAAGTTAAATTGAAATATTTTTTCGTCATTTATATGAATAAAAAGGCAAAAAAAGCCTTAAAATATAAAGGCTTTATTTGAAATAGATTTACTTGTTTAGTGAAAAAATACATAAAAAAAAACAATTTTCTTTACTTTTTATACAAAAATCGTTAATATTATCGTATTGAAAAAAAATATTTCATATTTTCTATTTAGTTAAAAAAATATGAAATATTAAATATTTAATAAAAATATTTCATATTTATATTAAATATTTAATATTTCATATTTTTTTAACTTCTGTTTGCACACGCCTTTACCAAAAAGTGAAAACCCGTATTAATTTGATATAGTACAAACAATTTTGTAGTAGATTTATATAACAATCTTGGACAGGTTTTAATTAAATTATTATTGTAACATATCATTTGAGCAAAATAAAAACTATATTAAAACACACGGATATTTTGTTTCAAGGTACTTTTATTTTATTTTATTCCTTAAAATGTAAATATTTTCTTATGAGGAACTTCCGGAAATCTTTATAATTCTAAATATTGAGAATTAATTCATACAATACATTATAGTACCTGGGTCGTGGCCCAAGGGCACAAGGGTGTGACTGTAACGCGACGGTTGTGGGTTCAATCCTCACTCGAGTAAAAGAAATATTTATTTACATTTATATTTCTATTTCTTCGCTCTGGTGTCGAGGCAAAGAGCGGCGTTTATTTCCGCCACTCAACACACCATACCTCCAAATACCGGCACAAAGCGGGGAACGGAGTGTCTTAACACTAGGTCTCCTCTGCCTACTGATTTATTTATTTTATTTATTTATTATTACATTAGAGTAACTTGTATATAATTCCTGAAATACGAAGCAGGAGAAAATATTTAAATAAGACTTAAGAGTTCTACGTTAAAACTATAAGCTCACAGCATTAGAGACCTTTAACAGCCGCCGTTAATAACTAAAAGTGTACAGAAATAATGAATGCGTAGGTTGTGCAATAAACATGAATGCACGCTGACGAAGCTGATAATAAACCAGTTCTATGAGCTTGCGAGTTTATCGACATCCTTTATCTCACGACACCTACTCATATCATATCCGCATCTTACTGTCATATAATTTAAATACATATATATTAAATGTATCATTTGTTTGTTAATCCTAACTTACGAAAGAAAAATATTTATTTAGAAAACGTATAAAAATTTGAACGTAGTGGGACGGTCGGTCCCTGGTCGTTTTCCAGGAGGCGCGGGTTCGAATCCCACGATGTTCAAATGTTTATACGTTTTCTAAATAAGTATATGGTATTGTACTAGTTGAGTAGTTTTCTCTGACATAGATAATAAAAAACATAGATTAACAACTTCAATAACAACATTTAGAACAACAATATAAGAAACTTAGATAAAAATAAAAAATTAATCAGCTTCACGCTGTATCCCGCACACAGCAGGGTAGGCAGAGGAAACATAGTGTTAAGACACTCCGTTCCCCACTTTCTGCCGAATTTTGGAGGCATTGCGTGTTGAGTGGCAGAACGCCGCGCTTTACCTCGACACCAGAGCGAAGAAATAGAAATATAAATTTATATAAATATTTCATCTCCTCGAGTGGGAATCGAACCCACGACCAGTCGGTTTTACAGTCACACTTCGTGCCGCTGCGGCACGACTGGCCTCTGGCCTCAATTATCTTTATAGCATTCAAATAAATTAAAATTTTAAATGTGATAATAATTGCAAAATATCACCCAATATTTATTTATTAAATGTAATAAAAAGTATATAAGTAATAACTTATATTCATAATATCTTTAAAAACGCCCATAATTATTGACCACTAATAGAATAAAATTATCATTAAACTTAAAGACAATATTTTTGGACCAAGTTCCTTAACGGCTTATGAGTAATGTGATTTAGTAGAAATCGTCACGCATACGTTAGTACGTACGTTCGTATGTATGTACGGCGATATTGTTATTTTAATATATCGATATGATATTCTTTGCCTTTGCATTGATATATATCGATATAAAATGTCCAATATCGAAAATTGTATCAATAACGATATATGTCTGATGTGATAACGCTCCTAAATCGATGAACGCCGACTGCACGCGTGAAATACCATGACTCATCCATCCAGCCTGAGCCGAGAGTGCAAGCGAGAGTACGCAACAAGTTATAGAGAGGCCAAATCTGGTCTTTTTTTTTTGAAAAGATCAATTTCATTTTACATTTTTACAATTTATATATCTATATTACCCTGAACCTAGTGTTGAGACAATCCTTTTCCTAATTTCCGCCTAATTTTCGAGGCTTTCTTTGATATGCTGTAATATGTTTACTTTTTCAATTCTATAATATTTTTATTATTTTTAAATTATTCTACCAATCTCTAATAGTACTACAGATACCCGTAGTTTCAATAAACGAACTTCCTTGTTAGTTATATGTCATTTGGATTAAGCCTAATGAACGATTAGTGATATATTTTCAATAAGATTTTGTAAGCTTCACTCCGTAACCCGGACATAGCGAAGTAGGCAGAGGTAACCTGGGAACCTATTGTTAAGACATTCTGTTCCCATTAAGATTCTTTCGTTTTCAACTGTCCGTCAAATTCTGGAGACACTGCGTATTGGGTGGCGGAACTCAACGCTGCGCTTTTGCCTCGTACTAAATATCATATTTCATTCTTCCGGATGAGTATCGAACTCACAGCCATCACCTTTACAGTCGCACCTTGTGACCCTGCTCCACAATAACCTTAACATGACTTCTTCTAAATTCATAGGAATAACATCAAAATAACACAATAAAGTTATAAAATATATTATAAGTATATTATAACACAGAAAAATCTTATTTTTTTTCAATATACACACACAGCCATCACGTTTACACTCACACCTTGTGACCTTGCACCACAACGACCTTAACACGGCTTCTTCGAAATTCATAGGAATAACATCAAAAAAGCACAATAAAGTTATATAATTATAAGTATAATCTTATTATTATTATTTTCAATATAGTTTACCTATAATATAACACTTAGAACCAGTTTGTAAAAAATTCTACGTGATTTTTTTACTTCCTTTAATATAAAACGATATTAGAACGCTAAAAACACGGAACTAAATGGGTGTAACGTATATAGAACAACGTTCTCCGTATTTTGATAGCTGCGGCGCGCCTCGACCAGCTCGAGAGGTCGGCCGACACCTTTCTTTGTGTACGGGTACACCCGTTGCCGCTTGCACAAACAAGGCTACCTTTCTATTCACATTCTATACAAATGCTCCATTAATTTAGTTATAGGTACTAAAGGCAAACCTGATTTTTGAACAACTAAGTATTTTGAAACGCTTTGCTGTCTTGCATTTGTCGCTATCGCAATTTTTACATTATATAGGATAACATTAACTTATAAAACCCAAATCACGTTCATATCTTTAAAATGTATTATTTTAAGAATTCTTTAACGTCGTCGGTTAGGTAACTGATGCTATCACTATACACTCGTAAGTTAGACTTACATACGAGTATGTTGCGCACTACACACTGTGACCACGAAATCCTTACGTTATGACCGCCACGCACTTCGAGGTCAAGCATTTTATTGACACCTGACATTGTTCTAGCATTGCTGACCATTTACCCACTGAAATCGCCTTACTTTTTAATTATATCCGTTCGGTATAAATATGCTTGAGTGCGGGTCGAATTTATCAGTCGACCGTGCACGGTTTTGAAGTGATCTAGTTCGTCAGACAAACACAGACCACGTTTACAATGCAATCGCTGGTGGTGTTCTTCGCTCTCGCCGCTGTGGCTTGCGGCTCAATCATCCCCTTGGCGCAGCCCGCGCACCATCCGGCTCTCGTGCTGGACCCTCACGGCCGCCCCCTGGACACCGCTGAGGTCATCAACGCTCGTGCCATTCACCTCCAAGCTAAAGCCCTGGAGCCCCTCGGCCACGCCGCCATCGCTCCCCTCGTGCACTCCGCTGTTGTAGCCGCCCCCGTCGCTCATGCCGCCATCGTCGCCCCTGCTGTGGTCGCCGCCCCCGCCGCCGTGTCCCACCAGTCCCGTGTTGATGTACGCACCAGCCCTGCCATCATCAGTCACGGCGTCGCCGCTCCTCTGCTGAGCCACTCCGCCCACGGACTCGCCGGAATCGGACTCGCCGGACACGGACTCGGACTCGCCGGACACGGTCTCGGACTCGCCGGACACGGACTCGCTGGACTCGGACACCTCCTCAAGAAGCGCTCCCTCGGTCACTGGGCCTACAGCGCGCCTCTCGCCGTCGCCCCCGCCGCTGTCTCCCACCAGTCCCGTGTGGATGTAGTGTCCAGCCCCGCCGTGGTATCTCATGCAGTAGCCCCCGTCATCTCTCACGCCGTGGCCGCCCCAGTGCTCGCGCACGCCATCGCGCCCGCCGCAGTGTCCCACCAGTCCCGTGTTGATGTACGCAGCAGCCCCGCTGTCATCGCCCACAGCGTAGTCGCTGCCGCTCCCCTCGTCCACGCTGCTCCCCTGGCTCACTCCGCTGCCCTCCTCCACGCCGCTCCCTTGGCGCATGGTGCTGGTCATTTAGTCCATGGTTGGTGAAGAGCCCCTCTGACGAACTGTTGATAATTATTGCAATATTTAAAACTAAAAAAAAAATATTTATAAATAAACAAAATAATAAATATAAAATGTTTTTTATATTCACAAATTCGCCTTTAATCTTAATGAAAATTATTAAAATTTATTTGAAATCGTTTTTAACTTATAAGCAATTAATTATATCAAAGCTATAACTTTATTGTTAAATTATTTAACATTACAGTAGTATTATGAAATACATATTAGGCTATGGCACAGTAACACTTTCAAATTGGACAATCGTGATATGGCAGAATAATGTTAAATTGTTTCTGACAGTTAAAATAAAATTAAATCAGCTTCACGCTGTATCCCGCACACAGAAGAGTAGGCAGATGGAACCTAGTGTTAAGACACACCGTTCCCCACTAGTTGTTTCTGACAGTTGATTGATATAAAAATTCAGCCACGAAAGAAGTAGTAAGTACCTACTTGCCATTGTATTTTTTCTACGTACATCAACAAATTAAAAATAAAATAGTGTTTAAAAGGACAATGGGCAGGACTGGGGCGATAAAAATATATCATTGGATAGGTCTTTATTAGGAACAACTTTTGCTCTGACAGCTTTGTTCTCACAGTTGTCCATTAAGAGATATATGCCACATAGTTATAGAAAAAAATATAATGAATATAAAGTTTTTTATTGTGCTTACTACTTTTATTTTATGATGATACTTTATTTCACAAACTGTCTCGTCCTGACACCTGCCCAAGTGCGCCTGAGTACGGCAAGGGATGGGTAACGAGTTTAACCTACTTGCAATTTATAAAAGTTGATAAACTTAAATTTGCGGGCGTGTACACTGATTTTGAATGAATTATAAGTATGTTATAGTTTAGAGTTTTTATCCATCATTTTTCGGATTTTTCGTTTTCCAAATGCCAAATTTCATCATTGTAGATCTACGAGAAAAACGTTTTAAATACGAGGCAAATAAAATTTTCAAAATTAAATTTGCGTCCGTTTTGTATGAAACTATAAATATTACACATATAATATTACAAATATTTTTTTCTATAAAATTTCATTTTTCTATTTTTATCCTTTATTGATTACGCGGCGAATTTCATACATAAAGATATAAATATTCGTATCTTTTGATGGCGTTGACTCAGAAGCTTCTGTTCTTCAAGCAATTGACTTTTGAGACTTTTGACATTATGAGAATCCTCACAAGGTGCCGTGTAAAATTTAAATCGGGGACCCCATTTAATACCAGGACGACCTGGACCAGAGGGCAAGATACAGTCTGCTCATTCTGCAATATTCCAGGACCTGACAAACGGATGTCACCTCAGTCTACCCGTGACCACGGACTACTGTAAAGTGTTCCAACTGTTTCGAGTTTCCAAAAATGTATGATACAAAATATAAATATGGGGAAAGGAGTGTCTTAACACTAGGTTCCCGCTGCCTACCCTGCTGTGTGCGGGATACAATGCAAAGCTGATATATATTATTACGAAATATAATTATACATTTTTTCGAGGCATTGCATGTTAAGTGGCGGAACCGGTGAAAACCCGGCGTTAAGCCGGGCTTTTACCGTTTCCGCCACTCCCGGCGTTAAGCCGAGTTTTTTCCTTAGTGCCAGAGTATGTTGGACAAGCTTGAGACATGTCTTAATATCAAATGGAAAGTGGAGTTAAGCTCTAGCTCCAGTTAGGGTCCTAAAATTATATTTACTTTACTTACAAACCTTAATATATAACTTGAGGCCTTCATGGCGCAGGGACACAAGGGTGTGACTGTATCGGTTGTGGGTTCGATCCCCACTCGAGGTAATTAATTATTATTTTTTAATATTTTTTCGCTCTGACGCCAAGGCAGTGTTGAGTTCCGCCAGTGAACACGCAATGCCTCGTGAAATTCGGCGAAAAGTTGGGAACGGAGCGCCTTAACTTTCGGTTGACTCTACCAATCCTGCTGTATGCGGGATACAGCGGGAAGTTGACTTTTGTTTTTTTCTTAATATTTATGTATGTAACAAATTTATGATACTTTCAATATACCATTCGATATTGTTACATCGATATCAATATTGAGATGATTCACAGTTCAGTAAATTACTTATCATAATGTAAAATATGATACCGAATTCATAACCTGACAGTTATGGATTCGATTCTGAGTCGAGGTATCAGTTATTTTCATTTTGCCGCTCTGGTAAGACAAAGCGCGACGTTAAGTCCCGCCACTTAACAAAAAAAAGTCGAAATCTTTGGCGGTAAGTGAAAACGGAGTGTTTTAATCCTGTGTTTCCTACATACCCTGCTAGAAACAAATATGCATTCTATATGGCGATTGAAGCAAAACAAACTAATTATTTTTAGAAGTGTCCTTAACTTTAAACTTTCATTCAAAAACTTTGCACTTTTAAATAAATTTAATTAGTAAGTCGAGGTCGAAGTGTAATGAATTTATTAACATTTGACATTGTTCTAGCTCCACAAACCAGTTACGCACTAAATTCGTCGTATGATTTATTTCCATTCAATATAAATATGGTTGAATGCGAGTCAAATTTATCAGTCGACCGTGCACGGTTTTGAAGTGATCTAGTTCGTCAGACAAACACAGACCACGTTCGCAATGCAATCGCTGGTGGTGTTCTTCGCTCTCGCCGCTGTGGCTTGCGGCTCAATCATCCCCTTGGCGCAGCCCGCGCACCACCCGGCCCTCGTGCTGGACCCCCACGGCCGCCCCCTGGACACCGCTGAGGTCATCAACGCCCGCGCCCTCCACCTGCAAGCTAAGGCCCTGGAGCCTCTTGGCCACGCCGCCATCGCTCCCCTAGTGC